>JANIJG010006240.1:33505-63630 GCA_024611175.1 Megaceryle torquata
TAGTCTTTCAAGCCTGATGATGTACAAAGAACTGTCAGCCACAATGCATCCCAAGGCAAACAGGTTATGTCCACACTTGGCCTAAGTCTCCTCATGTCTGTGTGGTAACTTTAGGTATAATGGTGTATTTGTTTTTATTTCAGTCTGTCTGAAAAAGTGTGAGGGCTATGGTGAAACATTGCCTGTGTAGTGTCATGGTGCTGCATGGGCCTTATATGGCATGCAAATGTTGCTTGCAGTGGGGAAGTCCATGAGATAGGGATGCTTGGGCGAGTGCAGTTTTATGGTTGTTGGAAGACTATACAGGACATGGAGTCTCATCCTTGCTGCCTGTATATTGTGGACCCTGAACTGAATGTTATTGCAGAACTGCACTTATTTTTTACCTCAAATGGAGCCAGCAAGTTTACTCTGAAATGAAAGCCTGAGAATGAACTATCACACCTGGATTGGGGATGATGGAGGGCTAGGTTCCAGGAGCCAAGTTATTTGCTGGTGTAGATGCACCCAATAGTATTTTACAACTGACATTTCACCAATACTGAATCGTGTGGAATTATTACCCTCAGCATCTTACATATAACACTACTATTAACATGTCAGAATGTGATTTGCTTTGACTTTCATTGTTGACTTCCATTTAATTTCTTTTCCACTTTAACCTCCTGGACCTTTTCCCTTGCATCTGTGTTTACTCAGCTATTCACAATCTAGTATTGGTGAATGCAATTTCCTCATCCAAAGTGCAGCACTTGCTAATTTTTATCTTGCTGATTTCAGGCCATAACTCAAGATTATCACAATAATTTTGAATCCTAGTCCTGGTCCCTAAAGCATTTGTAAGCCCCGTGCTGTTAATTAGTGTTAGTCATACATTTCCTACATAATCGTAGTTAATTTTGTCATCTAAGTCACCAATGAAAATGTATTTAAAATTCTTAGATGTAGAATGTAATTCTGTATCTTAGTCATGCGCTTATATTTGTCCTACTTCTCCTTTAACCTCTAGTCCGAGAATCCCCAAGAGGCACCTCAGGAGTTGCATTGGTATTTAATACTTGCACTCATATCTAATCTGGTTCACAGAATTATATTTAAGTTACCAACTCTAACAAGTCTAATTGCTTATGTCCCCAAAGAGGGAGCAGTCTGTCACTTACTGAGCTCTTCATTAAAGTGAATTAGCTATTCTGTCACTAATTTTGCATTCCAGTTCAGAAATAGGTGACCAAAAGTGGGCTGATGATATTATATTTTTCTCATGTTCTATTTACTATACACTATGCATTTGCTCCACTATATTTGTAGAAATCCATAGGTTTACAGAAAACTACTTCTGAAAATTTTATTGTATAAAGTGACTTACTTTTCACTGTAGTCCATTTGAAAATAACAGATATATTTACTATCAGTTGCTGAGACAGGCAATGTGGTATTGTTTTGTCTAGATCAGCATATTTCAGTGGCCATGCAGTATATTAAATATCTCTTACAGACTGTGGATTTAATGAATGATTTCTAATTGACAAGGTGTCAGTACAACATTCTAGAAAACTCAGTTACATGGAATTTTTCATTGATTTTCCCTATATTAGAAAATGAGATGTCAGATACCATTAATTGCATTTTCACAATAAGAAGCATACTTCAAAAGTAGCTAAGTGAAAGCACTTCCAGCCTAACACACAATAGTATTCTTTTAAAATTAATCCAATATATAAACAATTATTACAATTATGTGCCTCTGTGGGCCAAACTGATGTGAATGTAATTACAGCCTATAATATGGAACCAATTTGCAGGCTTATAGGAAAAAGTGCATTCAGGTGTATTCTGCACTCATTTATCCTTTCCCAGTATGCTGTCTGCACCCAGCAACACAGAAGGTGGTTAACCCATTCTGCTTGGAGTTCTTATGTACAACAACTACATCACTGACATCAGCTTACACTTACACTGTTGACCAAAACTGCTAACTTATGTTATATAAGTACACGTGTTTACCCAAGCTCTATGTCATTACTAAGTAGAGTATGATCCAGAATAAAGTTTATTACATTGTCACAGGCATTTTCATTACCATTAGTGGTTCTCAGTTTAAAATACATTCATGCATCTTTCCTGCTTTCCTGTATCTGCACTGGTGTAGTCAGGCATTCAGGATCATGTATGCTTTCTATAAATTTAATTCTACAGATTTTCTTTCATGTGATGGCATTTATTATGCCAGAATTGACCACTGATCTCTATTAGGGAGATGACATTAGCAGTCTGGATGTGAAAATTCATTTGCCATTGCACAATTTACTGTAGTTCTAGAAGTTCTTATGCCTTTGTAGAGAAAGACAAATCCATGACCTTTCCAAAGTATGTGATGTAGCATTCAATTTCCCTGCATCTGATCGATAAGCAAGCAGGAAATTATATCTTTTGCCATGGTAGACAAGCATAATTAAGCAATAAGGCAATGGAGGTAGTTGTGATTATCTTAGAATGCACCTGGGAGCTGCCTTCTTGCTATTTTAAAACATCTTTATGCTACAGGAACTGTATTAATTTCTGTTGAAAAAGATAAAGTAGGCAGCTTGGAATGCTCATAGCAGCAGTTTCAGTTATGCTTCACAGAGAGTAATATGGTATGTTCACCCCAAACAGGCTTCTCCTTCATCAGAAGCAAAGATGGAGCAGGCTATAAGCATTTACTTGACAGTTCAGACCTGGAAAAAAATAATTACAAAACAACAACAACAAACAAATTTTGCTTTGACTGGCTGCCAGTCAGTGCATAACTTACATTTTTACTAGTTTGGAACAAAAATATGTTTCCCCCAACACTTGTCTTCCAGGGAAGAAGACATCTCTGCATAATTAATGCTATTTCAACCACATTCTAAGTTATGCATTTTAATTATTACAAAGGCCCAGTAAATAATTAATGATAACAAAACAATGCATCTGAAGCATAAGCTGAAAAGTATCAGTTTTTAATGGGCTTTGTAGATTTAAATAACTAATGAAAGCTATTAAACTATTTGATTGTGAGAAATATTTCCACCTGATAAAATCAAGTGTTAACTACTACTATTGAGCAGCTTCTCCTATGGAGAAATGTTAGCTCAGGCTACATGTTTTCACAATTGACCAATCTGAGTACACCACAGTCTACTAGCCCACCTAAGCCACATGCATGCAGGAAAGAGATTTATTTGAATGTTTGCCCCGTGGGAGGGACAGACATGTCATTGGTATCATCAGTAAGATATAAAATCAAAATTCCAGGCATAAGATTCCTCTTTGACCTGCTGTCTTCACGCAGGTCACTTCATTCAAGTTTCATGGGGAGATTTAGAATTGAATATAAAGAAATACAATATACGATTCATTATCTCTGAGTTCAGCAATCTAGGAACTAAGGGTGTAAGCCAAGTTAGTAATTTAGAGTCTTGCAATGGTCGATGGAGAGCGATAACACCTCTGGAGAGTTTCATCTCATCCTAAAATAGGTTTTTGAAATAGATGGGATTAATAACCATTTGGCAGTGGCTATCATTTTTCTATTTCTTACAGAGGAAGCTTAGGATACTGCCTTAGACCATACACCTAACTTCTAGACAGTCTAGTTTAGGCAAAGCTAATCTCATGAGCAGCAGCAGCTTCTAAACTACCATGTGAGGAAAGACCTACTCACACTGACCTGAGGGTGTAAAGAGACAAGTGAAGCAGAAGGATTCATAGGCCACAGCTGTTCAAAGTGTAGTGTATCATATGACAAAGCAGTAGGGGTGCCGGATGTCAAAGTTTCAGGCTTGAAACGTGTAACAGTTGTTAAGGAAGTCCTTCCCTCTCTGACAGGCTCAAATTGTGCATTCATGTTGATCCTCTATGCCCAAAGGTTTGCCTTCACCCTAGTGTGATCTCTGGTGCAATGCTGGGCACTGTGATATTCTAAGAGCAGGGTGTCCCAGCTGTGCAGTGTGTCCTGGATTTGGGGTACTCTGACTTTGTCACATAAAGGGTCGTGAAAGCATGTAGACAGCAGACAGCACTGACTGCTTAGCATGGAAAGTCTGGTGGCAAAATGTACCCACTTCTTTAGGTGACTAAAATGATACAGCAAATGATGAATTACTGCAATTCCTGGCAATACATTACAAACACTCAAGTAATATCAAATTGTCAATACGAATATAAAATGAATAGCTTTTACCAACGTTTTTTTTTTGTTTTCTATGTCAGAAGATTGCTTTTTAAACTCTAATTTAAAGCATTTAAGAAAGTGCATAATAATAATATCACAAAGGACTTTTTAAATAAATAAGGCTGGCAGAGGTTGCTGCCAGTTTTGAATATCAGGTTCCTTATTTCAGTGTGTTATTTGGAGCTCAGTAACCTTTGGCTGCTATGTTTTGTTTTCTCTTTCTACCTAATACTATATATTGAAATCATAGTACTCAGCTCTCCACAGTAACCACCTGAGTCACTAGGGAGACATGGAAAGGAACTATGTAGGAACTACTTGTGTAATTGCCTGAGCCTGGATATGAACTAATGCTCTTGTAGTGGTGATGTGTAAGTGGAGGTGTGTAAGAGTTACATTTAGTTTGAGTGGGATGGATGGCTTGTCTCCTTATGTAGATGTGAGGAAGGAACAGGAGTGGAATGGAAAAGGCTCTTGCTAAGGTGGCTCTACTCCTGGGAAATCTGAGCTAGTCATAGCCATCTGCTGCCTGGCCCTACTGAATATTTCATAGAAGGTAGAAAGCAAAACATAAAAGAATATCTATCTTAGTATCAGACTAAACCTATTTTCTTTCTTCTGAGCAATAGTACCTGGAAGAGCAGACATGTTGGTGCAAGCTGAGAATGCTGTAATGGTTAACAGACTAATTCTGGTGGCTTATGTGTTCTTCATTGCGCAGCTTCTATTCCTAGGAGCTAGGCAGCATCCTGATGGTATTCCTCTGCACCCCATTCCTCTGTACTCTTCTTATTGCTTTACCTATAAGTAGTAAGAGTAATTATTCAAGAAACAGGACTATTTTAACTATCTTATTAGATCCCATTTAGGACCAAAACTTCCGTAGTGTGTATGAGACGGAGCCAGATGATCTAGCAGTCCTAATTGGTTTATATTTTCTATTTGGATGACAATAACTGCTGAAGCATGAGCTTATGATCTCTGGCAAAGCATCTCCCTTTGTTTCTGCCTTTACAGGACTATGCTGAAAAGGAGAAAGCTGCAGCCAAGGCTCTGGAGGATGTGAAGTCTAACTTCTACTGTGAACTATGTGACAAACAGTACCACAAACACCAAGAATTTGACAACCACATCAATTCTTATGACCATGCTCACAAGCAGGTAAACCTGACAAATGTCTGCACATGTTACAGCAGTCCATCTTCCCTTCTCATTGATTGTGTGAGGTTTCTAAATTTGCTCAAGTAGCGGACAACTCATCATTTGATGTTTTCAACTTTAACATACTATTTTTCATAGAAATAAAATGTTAAATAGTCATTGTTTCAATCTTCAGCATAATTTCTTTTAAGTCTCTCTGACTGAAAGATCTCCATCTATAGTTTTAAGTGTTCAATACCAATATTCCTACAGAATTTGATATATTTGAATGCAGAATTACTTATAAACTTGGGGGGGGGGGAGAGGATCACTTCCTCAAATATCCAGATCCATCTTTTGGATGCAGAAGGCATGTGAACATGCTGTTTCAAGCTGATCATGCTGTTTCAAGGACAGAAAAGCAGTTTATTTTTTTTCAAGACATATTTCTGAACTTGAAATCTAAGTCTCATCATTTTTCTCAGGTTAGAATTTTGCCTTGCATGCAGAACATAATATAAAATAATGGCTACTGTTGAACAACAAGATATCAGAGTCCTGGGAAAATATAATAGATGCTAATTGATTGTCACTGGTTTTGTATCAATTTTATCAGGTCTATATGTGGTAAGTATATTGTACCTATATATGCTTATTATCCTTCTATCCTGTATCCTAATTTTCCTCCAGTTTTAACAAAATCGTATTTCAGTTGTCATTATGGAAAGAAAATGCAGTTACTTCACATAATCACTTCAGAATTCAAAGAATATGGTTTGCAAAGTTCAGGAATGAGTATTTCTGAACCTCTGATGTGACATCTGCTAGTCTAGCATGTAAGATGTTAAAACATATAACTAGGTACCACAGGTGTCTGTTTTCCTCCTGTGTTTTCTTCTTGTGCTTACATTGCACAGTTCAAATTCCTATGTATGTATGCATTCAGGTTGTCTGGGTATTAGTGTCTTCTGGGTGATCACACTTCTGGGTGCATGGGGGTCAGGAGCTATCTTACAAATATGTGATTCATTTAAAAGTTGCAGGTATTTTTGACAGAAGACGAGAAATAATAAATGTTGAGTAAAACAGAGCTAAAGGCAAAGCTTCTCACTCTCACCGCAAAAAATCTTACTGTCTTTTGCACTATTATAGAAGATGTAAATTAGCCTGGCATTTTCTGTGTGTGTCTGTCACAGCACTGCGTTAACAAACTGACTATCATGTTGAACCATCTTGCCCAATTCAAGCAGCCCAGAGTCAGCTGTTCATGGGTATTAATGGGACTCTTTTGGCCTGTCACTTCCAAAGCAGAGCTATATACATCTAATGTATTTATGTATAAAATCAAAAACAATTCCTCACATCACCATTCCATTAAGTAATCCATAAAAATGGTTATAATAACACAAAACAAATACTCTTCCAGATTCTAAACATGTGACTCTAATCCCTGTAAATCCCCATTTGCTTCACAAAGAGTTTTTTTCACCCTTCAGCTGTTTAACTCCAAAATTATTCTGAACTCAAATGAATCAATTTGTACCCTTCCCTCTACACACACTCCCCCTGCAAAGAGCATCTTATACAGAAAAACCAGCCTGCTTGATGTACCATCTAGGATTGAGTTGTTGGACAGGGAAGGTTTTCTAAACTCTCTCTTATAAAAATGAAATGTTTAAGCAATAAGAATATTTTTAATTTTCAGGTAAATTTAGTGCTTTAAAAGCTGCCAGACATAGTACTGGGAGCTAAGAGTGCATGGAAATGCACGACACATACAGAATATCAACTGGCAGTAGAAGCTCACCCCATGCTGACCTTTCAGATGTAGTTCAGAAGCTCAGTTAGTGCAGGATTAGCCAGCTACTCTCTTGATGTGACAGGGTAATTCAGTCACTTCTCCCCTCTCACTTCTTGACTGCTCAGCCAAGTCTGGGAACAGCATTAGTTTGCCTCCAGAAATAGTGTGGATGAGCCCTTTTCTCTGACTTTTATAGTCAGTCACAGAAGAGCCTTTATTCTTCTTACTTGTATCACAGTAATCTTCAAAGAAGACAAACTAATTTTTGGTTTCTTGTGGTTTTAGTTAGGTTAGTTTCAAAATGTTTGTTCTGGGAGGGATAGTAGCCACCAGAAAAGCTTCTTTATCCTAAGGTATGTTTTGTGCTTCCCAGTAGAAATTTGAGTCACCTGCACAGATTTGTTCTCAACATCATCCTTGTGATGCAGAATTAATTAAAATGAGGGACTTTTTACATATCAGTAACCATACAGTGTATGTGATTTCCCATGTGAATGTTACTACTTTGAATCTTCTGTTAAAGTGTCAGAGGTGCTTAGAGAAGATATAAAAGGAGAAAAAAGTATATTGTACTGAGTACTTTGCTATAAGTCTTTTGTTTCTTTTCTAGAGGACACACATTTCATTCAAAGAATTATTGCTCTAATCTCCCAATATTATGGTTTTATAAAATTATTTTTGTGATTCATTTCTTTTAATCTATGATTCAACGAGTTGTTAAAACAGAAATTACTGAATCTTAGAACCAGCATTTGGCATACCAGCCACTGTCTTCCCCATCTTCAGAGGTCTGCACAGTATTACAACAGTTTGGCCTTGCTTACATAAGTGGTCTTTCTGCTGTGTTAGGTTATTCTAAAGCAGTATACTCAGAGAAGCTCTCTCTGCATGCTATATACATTCATACTTATATATATAAAACACTATGTATGTATGTGTGGATATATACACAGATCTTCATCCAAAGAAAGCTTTGAATATCAAAGATCTTCCCTGCCTAGATCTTCATTATCTTCTAACACTGTAATGACTCCAAGGGTCTAATATGATTTATATATTTTTGAGTAATATTGTCTGAATATTAAGCATCTCTTATTTCTTTGGTTGTCTTGATACCACTAGCCTTAATTAATGTTGACAAGATCTTTCTATAATAATTTTTCATTGATATTACCTGTTACTGGAAATTAATTTCTTTCATTGCAAGGCTGATAAAGCAAATTCAGATAATGTGTTTGACTGCAAGACTGCACTCCCACCCAGCTTTACCGGAGCTCTCTGTTGTTAAGCCTGATACTGAACAAGGCTGAGGCAGGACTCTAGGTGACTTTCTGGGAGCACCTAGTGTTTAATCACCATACAGGCCTGTGCATACATGTCTCATTGTCCCAGCACATACCTGCTAACCCGCTTGAAGTCAACATCTTTTTTCCTTTGTTATGGAATCTATGACTTTATAAAGCCCTGGGCAGCAGTCACAGGCAGTAGCACATCTGATATATCTGCAAAATCTCTCATCAAGTATAAGGGTGAACAATGCTTACTATCACTTGCTCACCATGTTCTCTAGAAAAAAAGTTAACTGCATCAGAACTGATTACCTTGGCTCTATCTATCTGAACACTGAAAAGGATCAGGATCCTGGTGTGAATTCATTCAAAACTGATTAAAATATAGATAACTAATATAGGCTGGTGCCTGAAAACATAATATATGTGGATATATCTTACACACTAAGCTGAAAACTATATGGAAGTATAGATTTTTTTAACGTGCTTGTTAAGTCACATGCCATCTACTCCATCTATAAAAGGAAGCCAAACTTGAGCAGAGCTGTTTATTTGGTAAACATTATTAAATGGAATCTTTTAATACCTCCAGGTCCTGCATAGCATTCATCCATTCAGTTAATGTTGAAGTAGTAAGAGCTTTCAATTTTTTTATGAATATTCCTTGGCAATCAACAAGGCTTTTAAATGTTAGCAAAGGAGAAAATCACAAATCTGTTCCATGTACTGCAATACAAAAATTGTAGTGATTATAATAATATTAGAAATAAGCAGCGAAGAAAAACAAGGCTGTATTGCCATCTTGGGGTTTCTGATGACAAAACAGGTCTTTTAGTTTGTTGTCAAAATTTAGCCATACAGTTAAACACATCACATTCTCTCATATGAAAAAAAAAAAAAAATCTAAATTTTAGTTTTCTTGAAGCAAGCAGTACTGTATAAGTAGGTGAACAGAACTTTCAGTCTACACTAGTTCACATGCATGTACCTGTATCATAGTATTTAAATCCATGCACACTAGCACTTGGATGAATTTTTTGCATGAAAGTCTGATTTATCATGTACAGCTGTGGGCACTTGCTGTAAAGCCTTTATGGAGCTTGTGGATTTAAACTGTAATTCAGGCAAAGATTTAGCTCCTGTTAAACATCAAAGCTTGCAAATATGCTTACATTTTAGCTAGTGTTGCTTCTACCACCTAGAAAATTCGCAGATAAGTGAACACAGAGAAAACTCCAGGAATGAGTGTAATACTGAGATTTTTTTCGTTTATCTTTAGGGTATTTTTTCCAGCATCTGCATGTTTATTGGAGGAAAAGTAAGTCCTTGGCCCTAAGCTACACCTCTCCTATTGCCCAAATAATTTTCATTTGGAGGAAAGGAACTGAAAACCTTCTGGACAAAGTATCCTTTATTTAGCTGTAAAAACACACTAACCAAACAGAAAGGGCTACCCCAGCATGAAGGTCCACTACTATGTGTACTTGTGTAGTCTCTGCTTTTTTCCTTGATATATCTATGGACTCATTGTCCCTCTTGTACTCTCACAAGGATGTCTACTGTCATTCCCTGTAGCTCCTGCTCCTGTTTCTCTGCATCAGGACACTGTCTGTTAAGAAGGACCTGCTTCTTTAGGGCAAACTTTTGCACATGAGCTCTGTATTCTTCAGCCTCCTTGGAAAATAACCCAAATGACAAAAGACCTCAGCATTTCTTGCTTTCAGCAAAATGTGCTGTCTGCAGCCATCAGCATTCTGCTTCTGTAACCTCATAAAACTCACCTTTATTTGATGCTTGTTAAGAAATAAATGCATACTTTTAATAAAATTTTCACATTCAACACGTCCTTAGTACAAAAGCTAGAATCAGATTGTATACCAGATAAAAGAAAAGGAGTCAAGAAAGAGAAATGTTAATATGATGTTAGATTCCCTCAAACAGCTGGTTTATAAGTGTACATGAAGTGATAAAGGAATTTTGTATATGTAGTAATTATTGTCCTCCTGTTTTTAGGTACCAATAGATTGCTATGCTCAAAAGCAACTATCACCTAAACAAACTGTTGTTTGTGCCATTTTGAGGGTGTATAATTAGACTCAGTCCTGAAAAAAATTGTGAACTTTCTACACACAGCCCCACAAAAAAGAAATTAAAATATTCAATTGCATAAAATGAAGGATGCCCAGATGTTTTACAAGGCAGGGATTTTAGAGGTTAATGTTATTACTTGTTTTTTTAATCTTCAGGACATTTACCATAGTTATCTCTAGTCAGATTTGATGCTTCTAACACATAACCAAATACTGAAGGTATGATGCAATGTAGTTAACAGTTTCTCAGATTTTTCCACAAATTATTCTTTAATTTCAGCAAAATGCCCATTTATTTTTCTCTTCGGGCAAATCTATTACCAGTTTGTGTTTTAACTGTCACCACTGGACAATTATTTAGAATGACCTCCAGTGAATGTATACCTGTTGTCATTGATTCATTGCAGTATTTATTTTCTCTTGAATTTTTTGGGTTTTGATACTGAATTTTTAACTGTTATTTTATTCAATATTCTACAATACCCATAGATATTCAATTTTCCTTGCTCTTTCTTTTTAACCACAGCTTTCTCTTCCCTTGGAAATGTTACACTCTTTACATTTCTGGCATAAATCATGTTTTTCTTCATGTGAAAACCAAAGCTAAATGCAAATAATTCATTTCTACAGTCTATCCTATCATTTCAGTATCCTTTTGCCTTAAAGACACACTGTTCTCTTGCTTATTCTGAAACCAGTCATTTTCTTATTGTTGCTTATGCCTATACCATTTACTACATTCTCTAATTTCTGTAATAGCTTCACACTTTCTTATCTTTTCATCATACATTGATTTTGCACTGTGTGTTCTTGTTCTTTTACTCCCAAAAATTACTTCTACTCTGACTGTAACTGTTCCCAAAGAACAGGTTTTTGATAATTTCCTGCTGAACAGTCTTCATTTTCTCACATTGCCTTTTGCAGAATTAACTTTAAAAGTTCTTCCCATTCTTTCAGAACTTCTTGTGAATTACTCATCCCTTTCTTCCTAAATAAGTTTTGATAACAAACTACCTTACTCCATGGTTTCTGCTGGATTGTGGGATATGGAACTGGCTTTGACTCCTATAATCAAAGCTTCTAAACACTTTGTATTCCAGATTTCTGTTGCTTTCAGAGATTGGGCTGAAATTTTCTTTCTGGATCCCAAGCTTTAGGAAATTACAGTCCAAGTTTCTAGTATTTGCAAAGACAAGAATAAGGAAGTGGTAAGGCCACCTAATCTGATATTTTTATGTATCTGGTCTTTAATAAAATCTTTAATTTCAGGTTATGTGTTGTTTTCCCTAAGGAAAACTCCCTGACTCAGTACTGAAGAGGGACTGTACTTGAAGAATGAATATATCTTGTGCAGGGGATGAAGCTGTTGGCTACAAAAGAACTGATAATTTGACACTAGAGGGAATCAGAAGAAGTGGGTTTAGGAACTAACTATAGGTGTAATGGACAGAGAGACAGAAACTACAAGAACAGAAAGGCATAGGAGTATCATTCTGAAATTAGAGGACAATGAATGGTGTGTACAAGAAAGGGAGAAAAAAAGAGTTACCAGACCAAGGACCTGGAGAAATAGTTCGTAAATAAGCAGAAATATCAGGATAAAGCACAGGAGGAAACTGTCAGTGTCAGTCACTTAGAGCTAACAGTGTCTAAGCCATTCCACTTAGAGCTGAGGAACTGAGTGTATTGTCCAGATAGGCTATATGAAAATCACATTTCACAACTATAATTCTGTTAACAAGAATGCCACAGATATTATATTGGCAGAAAATGTTGTATTTAAAATAATACAAGGACTTACACAATGTGAAAAATGGTCCGTGTCTGAAAAAAAAAGCAAAGAATTAAATGTACAATGCTGTTGCTCACGTACAATTCCATTTTTTCTACTGATAGATAAGACCAAAATTTTCTTGGCCTGAACACTTCTTTCTGTTATTTAAAAATACAGAAATCTTGTCATTCTAAAAACATGTTTGCATCACAGCTGTTGTGCTTCAAAGTACCTGCAATACAGCATCCTTGAAATGCTGAAGTAGCAGTTCAGTGAAACAATCAGGTTGTGTCACATCACAGAAAATAATGTAAATAAAGATAGCATAAAGCAATACAGTAAACATTTAAGTGAAGGACTAGTGCACAGCATACGAGCAAAAGCAAGGATGTAAACAATATGATAATTCTGTGACATCACTGTGCTATGAATGTTTATTTTGACAGTTTGAAATTATCTTAAAGTAAATGCTTTGTTTTTTAGTTTATCATATCATGAGATATTTTCTTAAATGTTATAAGGAGAGAATGGTATTTATAGCTGTGCTACACAGAGATGCTTCAATTGCACACTACAGCAAGTGCATGTACCAGAGTAGCTCTGGAACAACAACAGCAATATTATCAAATACCACAGAGCACACTCCTATGATTGGGTGTGACTCAAGGTAACAGATTCCAAAGAAATGTCACCAGAAACAATTATTTATTTTAAACGTACCAATCTGTGCAGATCAATGGGTCTTATTAAGAACTGCTAAGCCTGCTGCCCAGCCAATGCTTTTCTGCTTTCTTATTACTCTGTGATAAAGTAAATAAATTGGCAGTATTCACCCTTTTTAAATTGCATGTTGTTTAGAACGATGAGATTCTTTTCATTATTAGCCCTCAAAAACACATCTTGCAAATAATGCAGAGCTTCATTTAAATTTAATGTCTTGATAAGCTAAATTGTTAAATGCTAGATGCTATGGAGTTACATTTGGTGTTCTTTAGAATGAATGCTAATTAACATGTAAATTAGCAATTTAACCCTCTTTAAATTGGAAAAAAAACCCCATGGGACACCTAATTTCATAGTTGTTAATGATGGTCCAATGACTGTAAGACATTTCTTAAGCATTTCATTATATAAGGAATTACAGAAGTGTATTATCAGATTTTGGCATTTAAGACAGCAATAACCAGAATGTCAGTTAGAGGAAGTGCTCTTCATTAATGCCTGTGTTATTGGCCTTTCCATTCTTCTCAGAGGGTACACTTTATAATTACAGAAGTTTAATTTTTCAAGCAGGAGGAATGGTTGATGGAGTGTCATGGATGGCTTATTCAGATAGGCAAGGAAACTGAAGGATCAGATTTGTAAAAAAGTGACAATGCCAAACCATAGGCAAATATGAAAATCTGCCCCAAAGTATCAGTTTAAGGTTTGGTTTTTTTTATAATATTTCCCCATCCAGATCAGAAAGAAATCTATTCATATTTAATTATAGATAGACAAAAGGTGTGTTAAACCTGTTTGAAACTCAGCTTCTCTGGTTTAGATAACTTTCACCGTTTCAAACTTTGCTTCCATTTCAAATATGCATAAGGAAAAAATTATCAAACCCCAATTAATGAAAACACTTTGTTATGACTGATTTAACATGGCAATTAAAATTTAAATTTGATACATTTTGAAACAAAAGGCTTTATGAACATTTCTGTTCAAATAGAAAGTGGGGTTTAGCCAATCATGCTTCTTTTTCATAATGCGTAAAAAGGAGTGATTATAATCAACATATTCCCCTTTGTTTCTCCATTTTGAAATGCTAATACACACAGTACATAGGCTATTACTTAAGAAAATCAAATAGATTTGAAGAACCGAAATATTTATGTTTAAATTATTTTTCCCATTTTCAGTTAAACTTTATGGCAGTCAGGATAGAGTTGTGCCTGTATTATTTAATGAACAACATAAATTATATAGGACTTTGCTGTCTTCTTTTCTAAATGTCTATATTCAGATGTTTTTTCCACCTTCAAATGCCAGTAATAAGGACAGAAGAAGCAGAATGCACAGCTTATCTTCTACCTACTTCTGTGTAAAATATTATCATCTGTGCAAAAATGTCTATTTACCATGGACTAATAAGAAGTGGGCAAAAAGTATACATTGTATTTCATATGCCAGCTTTGAAACACTGGCAAACATTAGGTAATGTTGCTTATAGGCCATCTACTTCATACATTTTATTTTTGTTGTTAAGTCAGTAGATCTGGAATAACTGGTGTCATTTTGAGGTTACACTCTACAAGTCTTGCTTCAAATATTGAGATGATAGGGACAAAGCACTGCTAGACACTATGACTGTCTGATTAATGTCTGTTCACAAGTACTTTAATTAATACGTGTGGAATGACTATTAAAATAAAGTACTATGTAGCCAGATTAAGGAATACGTTGTACAGGTTACAACACATCTGTACATTTCTCCCTGGGGCAATTCTGTGCCATAGTCAAGTTTTTTTGCTAATAATTAGCTTTGTTAGCAAAATGTACCCTCAAATGTTCACAGAAAATTTACATTTCTGTCAGCTTCTGCATAATTTTTGAAAAGTGCTCTCTTGCTCATGTGCTTCCCTCCTCTGGAAAAATAATAAGTTGTCTACTTCCTTTGGCATCCACAAAAGTATATCTGGCCCTATGAACACCTGTCTAGAATCTGCATCTATTATAATTTTGTTCCTTTTTGACTGACTGCACCTTCCATGCAGTAATTAATGTGCAAGGATGTAGCTGAGTCTGTGGAGCTTTAAGATCATGCTAATCAGCTATGTTTGTGTTTGAGGAATTGCACAATGTACCGTGTACGTCTTTAAGGGGCATTCATCCCAGAAACAAATACTTAAAAGCAAAACAGCAATAAACCAATAATTAAAACCAAGACAGCAATAAAAATGGTGAAATCAGTCATTTATTATCCTTACTTAGTTAAAAGCATTAATTAACATCTTTTAACATGTTTCTAAGGGAAAAATAAAGGACATAACCCAGAATAATTATAATTTCCCAGCTTTTGCAATTTCCTAATAATTAAGCTCCACCAGGAGTCGTTAAAACAATGAGGGCTCTTTAAGCACCTTTGCAGATTAAATTGCATGAGAATATCTAGAGAAATGTAGATGACATTCATATAAATACCAAACAAATATACTATATCAAGTAATGGGACTGTAAAAGCCAAATGTTTCGGGGGGGGGGCAGGGATTACAGCTGACCACTTTTTAATAAGGAAAAGCTGGTTTTAGAGTAGAATGTTTTTGCAGGAAGGTGAGAAAATCAAGTCCATTTTTCATTCAAAATGTTTATATCATTTAGTTTCAATCAGGTTGAAATGGTTCATAAAGACTGAAATTCTTTGCTTCAGCAATGCTACTTTAAAAAATAAACAAACAAAATTTTCTTATATTTAAAAATCTTTAAAATGTAAACTATAACATCCACACATATTTACTATTCTTGAGATAAATTATGTAAATTATAACTTTAAGGCATTATCTTTCATTGACATTTAGATGCATTGACATCAGATCACTCAGTAGTAATTGACATTTTGATTTTTTTAATAAGATTTCAAAATTTTAGTTCTTCCAGTAAGACTAAAAAATAAATAAATCCCAAATGTCAAAATATTCTGCAGAGCTGAAATCCTGGTTCTTTAAGTAAGTGTGTAGGTATAGAGGAATTGACAGAAACCCCTTGGAACCCTGTAGGGTACTTTATGCTTGTAGTTAGCATTTCTCTGCTTGTTTTCAGCCCTTAGCATGTTGATGGATTCTTATCAATGTTTCCTTCAAAACAGACACTTAAATACTGATGTTTAAAAGTGCAAGTCCAGTCACATTCTATTGCTCTGTATTCACACTCATTTACGAGCTGTGGGATTTGGCAAGGTACTAAACTATATTCAGCAGAAAAGATATAATATATGGCTTGTATTCTGAACCTGCCCTGGATTTCCAGTCTTAGATAAGGATCTGACTGTGTGAATATCAAATCGTGATGACTTGAGGAATTATTGGGTAAAGTAATATCAAGTTTAGGGGTAAAACAATATAACTTATTTAATTACACTTACCAATACTTTTATACTGAAATATAGCCTAAAAGGTACAATGACATCTTTACCTTTTAAAAGGAACCCAAAATAATCATCTTGTTGTTTACTTCAAAGTGAAATTGTCTTGTCTTCATCTTGTAATGACCATCTTTTTCTGAGTTCTGCATTATTTAGATCATTTGGACCTGGGTTACACTAAACATTCATTTCATTGACGTAATTATGCGTCCCACTACTCCATGTCAAATTCTGCTTTCATTCCCATTTTGAAATTTATCACAGAATAATGTTCCTTTTCTTAGTTAAAAAAAGAAAATGAAGATTCTGTTCTGCAATTTGAAAAGAATCATAAATTGGACCTGTACGAATGCAAAATAGCTAGTCATAGCCTAATAAATATGAACATGGAACATGTGAAAGGTGTACAATAACTTAAAACAATTTTATGTTATTTCTAGGAAATTAACACATTTTAAAATATAATTCCTTGTTTATTGTTACAAGGTCTTTCTAAAAGCTAAACTATTAATACCTGCAAAACAATGAAATATTTTTTCAGACTTTAAAATGACTATGTATGATCCAGTTGCCCTACTTCTCCTTATCTCCAGCATAATTTACAGTATTGCTTGAACTCATCTAGTCCAAAGAAAATAAAGTCTCTATCACCATATTGTATCTGTGCTGGTGCATTTTTTAAGAGGAGGGTTGTTCCATTTGATTATATAAACTCACAGTCTTTCTTTTTTTGCAAGAAATAATCAAAATTCAGGGGTGTAGAAAAGTATGGATTATTAGAATAAGAAGCCATGGTACAAATAAAAGATCAAGTACAAATTTTACAGGAATATAAGTTTCCTGGAAGGAAGTAGTGGAGTAAAGCTTCCTTAAAGGTTGTTTGTGTCAAGTAACAGGCAGAGTTTAAGAAGTGACATAGAGTATTTCAGAAATAGTGAGTGATAGATCAGCTTTATAATATTAAAAATGTCCATGTTTATATGAAAAACTAGATGTGCATTTATAGCATCATTTGCTGTAAGAATGAATACAAACAGACATAGTCTGGAGCATGGATATGAGGGGAGGTGGGATGTTAAATTTTACCTCCCTTAGCTCCACAGTGTAGAAGGGAAAAAGAGATGTAGTTTGGGATTGCTCTTAGAAAAATGCATCATCCTCATTTCCACCCATTTTCTGGGAAGCAGTTGTAGAACAGTTTACAAAATTTAAATTTTTGAATCACAACTGAAGGGTGTCAAGTGGCAGCTCAAGGATATGTTACACACCAGTGTGCTGAACAGCATATTTTAACCATTCGCTTGCTTTTAGCTCCCTCTCTTATTAAAAGTCTCAAGCACTGCAGGTTCGCAACAGCAGTATGTTCAAGGAAACCAAATACAAATAGCAAATTACAAATACATTTTAAGCACATGGCAATAAACAGGGTGCTATGTAGGCCAAAATATCTTTGCCTTTATAAACTGGAAAATTAGGATATCATTCACTCTGAACAATCTGGTCATCTTTTTCCATGACACACTGAATTTACTTTAGGAATCACCTTATTGCTTCTGTTATTTCAGAGGGAAATGCTGCCGAACTGGGAAGAGAGATCAATAAGTCAAGTAGAGGGAAGAAAGGACACTAAAGTCAAAGGAGATAACACATATTAATAATGAGACAAATCTGGGAAAGAATTAAAAAAAAAAAAACAAACCCAAACAAACCCCAAAACAACAAACCCATAACATATAACCAAAACAGATTTTTTTTTTAATCAGTATTATTTACTGAAATGTGTTCTCAGAAGATTGTCTCAGATAATCAAAGGCTAAACCAAGCTATTGCAGGAGTGAATTACCCTAGAATAAAATGTGACATCTGTTCATCTCTTCCTGTAGATAAACCACAGATTGGAACATAAACTGATACTCCAAACCCATGCATGAAGAAATTAAAATTAACAGATTATCCATCTACTTTTCTGCCTCCATGGACTTCCCTTCTATCAAGAATAGCACAAAAATACTTCATCCACATTATGCATCTCTCAAAAGCTGATCTTTAATCTATACATTACTAGCATTATGATGATCAACACAGGCATACAGAAAATTTTAAAAGTCAAGCGACTGTATTTAGCAAATGCAAATAGAATATTTGCATATATTTGTATAACTAATAAACTGTACATACACTTCTTTAAGGAATCTAGTTTCATAAAGGTGAATGAGCTTGCCATATAGACTGGGAGGAGGAATTCAAATGGAAAGATATGAGAGAGACCCCGGAATTTTTAAAGAGCTCATGGCAGATGGTCTAAGAATCCAAATCCCACAACTGAAAAAGACCAAATACGTTATAAACAGCTAATCTTGTTCAGCAGGAAAGTAAATTCTCTGTGGCTAAAATTTATAATAAAGGAGAGAAAGAAAAAATGGATGGTAAAGACTGTAAATCACAGGTGAAGAAATTGGAAAAAAGTGATGGAGGACGTAAAAGGGCAAAAGGAAAATCTGTAGTGATGAGAGGTGAGGGCAAGAAGGTTTCTGAAAGTGTATTGAGGACATAAAGAATCTTCTGCTCCAAATAGAAATGAATTATTCGTGAGCAGTGATGTAAAAAGGACTATTCGACATAGATTTCTGTTCTATAATTGGGACTAAGCCAGATGATTTAGCCACATCTATGATGTTTATGATGATAGTGAAGTACCACTCTGCCAATAGCTAAGAAGGATATTAAACAACATAATCTAAAGCAAAATATTTTTATATCAGCAAGTTCAGGTGACCAGCATTTAAGTATTAGGAAGGAGACAGACATAAACTCTCTGAATCATTAATGTTGATTTTTAATAAGTCAGAGCACTAGTGGAAAATGCATCATGCTAGAAGCTAGATAATGCCATGGTAGGATTTAAAAAGTATAAACAAGAAAATCTGTCTTCCTGACATCAGTGCCAGGGAAAATACTGTTGAGTGATACTGGACTCCATAAAGTATTAAACAATGACAATGTAATTAATTTCATTTAATGTGGTTTCTCTAAGACAAATCTTGTCAAAGTAGCATGATTTTATCAACTTGTCTGTTAAAACATAGCAAATCAGGATGTCCTTTGTCTTGTGTTATTGAAAAGTTGTGATGAGGTGGTTGCAAATGTCCTTTGTGGCCTTTTCTTATTGACAAAAACTACAAGGAAATGTCATTTATTAAACCTCCTTTACTTTGAGTGGGCATTTTGTTATACCATTGCTGCTAGATTCCTGGTTGCCTTTAACAATTCTACTCCAGAAGAGATCAGTCTACTTCAAGCAAATACAAAAGAAAGAATTTGACTGAATATAAAAAACAAGCAAGCAAGAAAAAACAAACCATCATAGTTTTTTTATTTTATTTTTATTTCTTTTTTGTGGCTACATATTACACCCTATTAGAAAAAATAACATTTTACTTCCTTGAGATATTTGATGAGGTTTCTGCTTATAGCTGCCTTTTATGTCCTTCATGCACATATTATTTTTCACTATTTGGCCTGATAATATCTTTTCATCTAAAATTCAGTGAGTGGTACATATAAATGAGACTACATTTATCTCAAGTGTGTATTATAATGACTCCTTTCAGTGATGAACTTGTTCTCTGGTACAGTGCTCTGAAGTCAATATGGAGTCTTATGAAGGCAAGTAACACCAAGCTCTCCAAACAGCCATCTGCAATTTGTTCTGGTTGGAACTGTGATCACCACCTCATTCACTGGTAGATGGATTCTCTATACCATGTCCAAGGACTGACTTTTCCCCTCCTTTTATCATATCATTCCCTAACCCAGTCAAACCACTATATTTTTTTTCTGTCTTCCCACTAACAATATTGAATCTGTTAAGACTGATTATAGCATGAGCTACTAAAAAAACTACTATCACACATTTCAAAGTCATCTGTAACTTTTTATGGGTAAAACCTCCAAAATTTATCAGCTAGTTTTTGAGCTTTATATCTCATGGTTAATTCCTGCATGTAATAGCTTTTCCAATTTCTTTTCAGAATTTTATTTACCATAGTAAAAGCAAATTCCTTCATTGCTCTTTCTTCTCTTTCACTTAGAAGGCTAATACTGTAAGCTTCAGACATCAAGTCTAATTATGTTCTCTAGTAACTCTCATTCTCATTTGATGGTTTGCAGTGTGATTTCATTTTACAAATAACTTAATTGGTTCCAATGTTAGGGTTACGGCAAGAGAATAATTACTGAAATTCACTCCTTTTTTTCCTCATTTAACCATTCTATGGTGAATTTGTTTAGAACTTAATTAAGGAGCTTTTCAGCAAAGTGGAAATCAATCTTTAAAGCCAATCAGGCACTCAAACACTCACATTAGTTCATGGAAATAGATTCAGAGAAGACTCTCTAAATATGCCAGAAGACATACACCTAATGCAGACTGAAGAAAGCAGTGGTATATACTAGAATTTACCTGGGGCTGCAATGCATTACAGAATGATGACATTTTGGAGGATGCATTGTGAATGATAGTCTGTGAAGAAAAAAAATAAAAGTCTAATTGTAGGAAGAAAAATTCTTTTCATTGATACTAACCTACCATTTTCTAGCTTAACACATGGCAAATAGTTGTTGATTTGGTTTTTTTTTTTTCCCAAAGCTGACTTCTATCTACATCAACGCAGTTACGCTACTGTGAATACGAAGAGGATTTTCTTCTCAGTACACTTGCAGGAAGAATTATTTGCCCCAGCATTTGAAGTAGTTATACTGAAAACCCTTATTAGATTTATATAATACGATAAGCACAGCCCCTGACAGGATGCTCAAAAGAAGTAATGCTGTCCCCCAGTACTTCATTTTTATGGTCCTCAAATTGAAACAGAATGAATGAGAAAGAAATCTAGGAAAAATGGTTCCCTGAATAAAAAGTGGTGGCAAACCTGACTGGGAAATACAGATTATGAAAACCTTTTCTGTATTCTTATAAGTGATTTATTAAAAAAGCCCACGTCTTCCTCAAGAAATACACTAATTTGAAGTACCCATTTATACAACCTTTAAACACGAATGTTATCTGTAGCAATGAAAATGTACTAATAGCACCAATTTCTTCTGTGACAAGTCTATGTCTGACATAGAATCATAGAGTAGATTGTGTTAGAAGGGACCTAGTCCAATACCCATGCAATGACAGGGATGTCTTCAATGGGATCAGGTTCCTCAGAGCCCTGTCCATCCTAACCCTGGATGTTTCCAGGGATAGGGCATCTACTGCTTCTCTAGCCAACCTATGCCAGTGTTTCACCACCTTCACTGAAAAATTTTATTTCCTTCTATCTAGCCTATATCTACCCTCTTTTAGTTTAAAACCATTGCCCCTTGTCCTGTTGCAAAAGGCCCTGCTAAAAAGACTGTCCTCTTCTTTCTTATAAGTCCACTTTAAGTACTGGAAAGCCACATTAAGGTCTTCCTGAAGCCTTCTCTTCAGGCTGAAAAACCCTGACTCTCATAGCCTTTCTTCACAGCAGAGGTGTTCCAGCCCTCTGATCATTTGTACAACCCTCCTCTGCACCAGCTTGATCAGCTCGTGTCTTTCTTGTGCTGAAGACTCCAGAACTGGATGCAGTACTCCAGGTGGGGTCTCACCAGATCAGAGTAGAGTGGCAGAACCCTACTCAACATGCTGGCTACATTGCTTTAGATGCACCCCAGATACTCTTGGCCTTCTGCACCACGAGTGCACATTGTCAGCTCATGTCCAGCTTTTCAACCACCAGTACCTGCAAGCCCTTCTCCACAGGGCTGCTCTTAATCCCTTCATCCTCCAGCCTGTATTGATACCAGGGGTTGCTCCAGCCAAGATGCAGGGCCTTGCACTTGGCCTTCTTGAACCTCATGAAGTTCACAGGGGCCCACTTCTCTAGCTTGTCCAGTCCCCTCTGGATGACATCCAATACCTCTGGTATGTCAACTGCACCACTCAGCTTGGTGCCATTTGCGACCGTGCTGAGGGTGCGCTCAATCCCCCTGTCCATGTCACTGATGAAGATATTCAACAGAAATGGTCTCAGCATGGACCCCTGAGGGACTCCACTTGCTGCTGCCCTCCATCTAGACACTGAGCTGTTGACCACTACCCTCTGGATGTGACCATCAAACTAATTCCTTATCCACCAAAAAGTACACTGATCAAATCCATCTCTTTCCAATTTAGAGAGAGCAATGTTATGGGAGACTGGGTGAAAGACCTTGCAAAAATCCAGATAGATGACATCTGTAGCTCTTCCCTTGTTTGCTGATGTAGTCACTCCATGATAAAAGGCCACTACGTTCATCAGGCAGGATATGTCCTTGATGAAGCCATATTGGCTGTCCTTAATCACCTCCCTGTCCTCCATTTGCATTAGCATAGCTTCTTGGAGGATCTGCTCCATGATCTTCCCAGGCACAGAGGTGAGGCTGACAGGTCGGTAATTCCCAGGATCCTCCTTTCTGCCCTTTTCAAAAATGGGTGCAATGTTTCCCTTCTTCCAGTCACTGGGTATTTCACCTGACTTCCAGTACTTTTCAAATAATATGGAGAGGGGCTTGGCAACTACATCAGCCAATTCCCTCAGGACTCTGGGATGCATCTCCTTAAGTCTCATAGACTCATGTATGTTCAAGATCCTCAGGTAGTCATTAACTTAATCTTCTTTTACAGTGGGAGGGACCTTGCCCCCTCCAGTCCCTGTCTTGCAGTCCATTGACTTGGTACATGTGAGAAAATAGGTTGCCAGAGAAGACTGGGGCAAAAATGTTGAGAACCTCAACCATTATTAACTGCTTGCCAGTCTTGCTCGTCAGGATGGCTATGCTTTCTCTGACCTTCCTTTTCTAGCTGACATAGCTGTAGAAGCCCTTATTCTTTGCATCCATTACTGAATTCAGCTCCATTGACGCCTTGGCCTTCCTGACCCCATCCCTACACAACAGGGCAGTGTACCTGTACTCTTCCCAGGATGCCTGTCCCTGCTTCCACTGCCTGTGCAATTCCTTCCTGCCATTTGACAGTGCTGCCTATTGCCTGGTTTAAGAAGTTATCCTCTGTGCATTCCAGGAGTCTCCTGGATTGCCTTTTTTGGCAGTTTTGGGTTGCTACTTCTTCAGCAAATGGTACAGTGCTTGAAGTCCCTCAGCAGGACTAGAGCCTGTGAACATAATGTCTCCTGTAGCTGGTGTTAAGAAGCCTTCGTCAACAGGCTGCCCTTGATCGGGCAGCCTGTATTGGACACCAGCCACCAGGTTTCCTTTGTTACCTTGTTCTCTAGTTCTTGCCCATAAGCTTTTGACCTGCTCATGGCTAGTCTTAAGAGACAACTCTTCACCTCTACCCATTTCATGATGTAGAGGGGAACCTCTCCATCTCCTTCCTCATCTTCAGTTCTAAACAACCTGTAGCTATCCATAGCTGAATTCTAGTTATGGGATTTTTCCACCAAGTTTCAGTAATGGCAACCAGGTTGTCTAGCTCCTCTTGTTTGTTGCCCATGCTGCGTGCATTGGTGTAGAGACACTGCAGCTGGGTTGTTGGCCATGTCACCTTCTTAGAGGAACACCTATTAAGATAGCTACCCTTAATAGCCTCTGTATGCAATCAAAAGAAAGGTGTACTTTTAGATCTCACTTTATTGCTTTTTGTTAGCTGCTTTAAGAAGAGCTGATTAGGTCCCCAAAAGATCTTATTTCTTTCCAGTGGTTGTAAAGAAAATCAAGCAACTACTGTAGGCATCTAAATTTGATCAAATTAATAACAATCCAGAGAAATGTTTACCTGCACAGTGAGGAATAGAAATCAGGATCATAACTGTAGAAAGTAATCTCAGTACTGCAAATGCAGCCAGTAGTGAGTATGCTACAGGTGCTCATAGGTCAGTGAAAGCAAGTACTGGCCACAATATAGTGACAATTTAAGATAAGAAAAAAAAAAAAAAAAACAAAAACAAAAACAAAAACCACCACAACCAACCAACCAACCAATAAAAACTGCAAAATTAAGAATGGACATAAACTGTTAAAATACAGATATTTGACCACTGATGTTTCATGTCTAGCAAAAGTAAGTAGTGAAGATGCAGCTCCCTTAACTCATTTGGATCTCCTGGTAATCCATACCAGAATTCATGAGGAAAAGAATAGATTGAGAAGTTTTTGAATGGGTCTTAGACAGAGGACCCAACATGATTCAGACTTGTTTCTATAAGTAAATCTTTCCATAATAATTAATATTAATTTGTGGTCTTTTAATATTCTGTGGGGGTGTTTATAATAAAGGGAGGGCTTACTTTTAGATACAGCGATGTCCAGAAGCACATGCTCACAGAAAACAGAGAAGGAATAGAACATGCATCTAATAATTACATATTACTCCATGGCAATGATATTTGTAGCAGGTGAAGGGCAGAACACAAGAATGCTATTAAATAAATCATAATTGATTACACATACCTGTATTTGGATGCCTAGTTAAGTACCTAATTACATGAAAAATGCAATTGCCATGTAAAGCAGTGTTAATTTTCAAGCACACCTGCTGAGCTTAGGGTTGTCATTCAGGTCCCCGCTCAGTTGCATGCTGTTGTGCACCACCTGCAGAAAATATCTGTGTGCCTGTCAGGAATCTGGCACAGGTTATTAGTGAAGAAAACCACAGCTTTGCAGGTTCAGTAGGCAGTCCCATGGTCTATCCAACATAGTTGACAAATGTCATTATGATTCCTAACTGGAGCTCTGGCAGTGCAGCTTTTTTTTTGTGTTGTGATGTGAAGATGTCTAGGGAGAGCTCTTTTTCTGCTCAGGCTGTAGATGCTTTTGATTTTTGGATTTCATTTCCAGTTGATGAGTCCTTCACTATGCTTACATACATTCTTTGTTACTCTTTTCTCTACTTCCTTGACACATATTGTATGCCATTAGAGAGCAAAAAATATTGCTAGGCCTTCTATTCTTGGTGTTGGTCCATTTGCTTTGTTGATTATCATCCTAACTGTCAAAGAAGTGAAATGGCATTGCTTTGCAGTACCTGCACTCCACAGTACTTGCTTTCACATTGTTCTTTATTTTCTTGACAAGTAGAAACTGTTTCTGTTTTTCCTCATGAATGCTTTATGTGTGATACCAAACAGCTCACAGTAACAGCTAAAACATAGCAAGAGGCATTAAAGGACATTTTTTGAATGTGTTTCTTTGCCCTTTCTTCACACTGAAGATGTTAGTAAGACTCATGACTACCTATGTTTTTCTATGGAGGACAGGATCTTTGCTGCTTGAATATCTCTACACACTTGCAAATATTACTTAGGTGACAGAAAGTGTGGATACATTCTGGGAAGATTGTCTGATTTCTCTTACAGCTTTGGTTTAATGTATTAGTTTTTAAAAGATTCTTCCTTGGACCTAGCATAATAGTGTCTTACACATTCATCTATCTACTGTAAATTTCAGGGAATGAGGTTGACAGAATGGACTGCCCTGGCAAGGGCCAAGTAAACAGTGAATGAGAACAGTAACAAGACAGGGAAAAGCTAAAAATGTGGTGAAGCAACCATTTCTTCCCAAGGGACAGAAGCCTAAGAGCTTTAAAGAGAACTTTTTAGCTGTTCCATTTCAGAGTCTAGTTCAGTTAAATACTAGATGTTGTATCTGAAAGAAAATTTCCAGAGAAACATACATATTTGACAGAATCTAAATAATTATGATTAATATGGTTAAACTTCCAACAGGCAGCAGAAAGCAGGATGTTTTTTTCTAGTTGGTGGTAGACCAGTTCCCTGGAAAACTGGCCTTCTTGTCCTCCTCCAAGAGAGTTTGCCTGTGCAAAAACATCAGAGTGGTTGAGAGCTAGCTCTTAATCTCACTGAGTAGGTGATTTGTAGGCAGCCCAGCTCTCCCTACCTTCAAATCAGTGCTCAGAGGCACATGTCTTAAGCTCCAGAAGTCTGAGAGAAAACAAGAAACTTCTGGTCATAGTCTGCCATCATGTATTTATTTTTCTCTCACAGATGTTATCTGACATTTTAAAAAATCCCATACTTGAAGGACAGCTGATGTGACAGTGGTTGGAAATAACCAGTGCAGCTTTCCAGCACTCTCCATAGAACTAATCATGGGCCCTCTATGGCCTGTTTCCCCCAAGGGTTCCTCTATTCATCTCCATCATATAATGTCATCACCACTAACAAGGTGACTTCATTTTAGCTGGAGAAAAAAGAAACTGCTATCTCTTTAGATTGTATAAAACAAACACACCAGGGCTTTCACTTATTCGTTCTGTCTTCCATCTCCTGACAAAAGTTAGACCTCTCTCCAGAAAGCAGCATTCATCATTCATCTCATGCATTCAGCATTCTCTTGATCCCTATGAGTTGAAGACTCTCTGCTTGCAGCCCTGTTTCTCACATGCAGATACTTGTTGGCCTGAGCAAAGCTCTGTGCTTGACTGCTCCACAGTCCACCTGAGCTGCAGAGCACAATATTTGCTGTTACAATGCTGGGTCAGTCTCAAATTCATCATAAATAATTTAAATAATAATAAATTCAAGTAAATAGCTATGGTCCAGATATGCTGATTTGTTAGGCAAAAAGAGCATTTTCAACTTCTTCTTAGAATGATGGCATTTTAAGTATATTTTTACTCTCTTTACATACTAACTTCACCAAAAGCACAGAAATTGAGTAAGAGGAAATGAATTTAATGTGTACATATTTAATCCCTTTTCTTTTTGTTCTTTTCACACAGAGACTGAAAGATTTAAAACAAAGGGAATTTGCTCGAAATGTGGCTTCAAAGTCATGGAAAGATGAGAAGAAACAGGAAAAAGCACTCAAGCGGCTCCACCAGCTTGCTGAGTTACGGAAGCAGTCAGAATGGCAAGTATTTAAAATTTATACTACATTTTAATGCCTTCTTTTCTCAGTCCCAGAAGAAATCTCTGTTTTTACTCTTAAACTCTAATGTACAGAGATCGTGTATACTGTAACCTGTTTTCAGCTGTCCCCAACTCCAAATGTTCCTGTTCTGCAAACCATAAAATTGAAAGCCCCTGAATGAATTGCTTGCTGCTTGAAGGTTCCTATTTTATTCCCCTATAGCTAGTTAACCTCATCTCTTCTGAACTGAGTGGTTTGAAGATGTTTTTATAGTATCGCCATTTTACCTTATTCAAACTGACCTGAATAGGTTACTGTAACTGTCTTATCATTTGATAGTAAGTGAATGGGGGAGAAAAAATACTTTTTAGAATATCTATACTTACTATGTGAATGATTTTCACACCTTTTAGTATACTGAGATTATTCTCTGTTTCTCTGCAGAGTAATTCAAGTATCATTAGAGGAGTGAAAACCAAGTAATTAAAGGAGTTAAGTTTCTCCAATATTGTTAACTCTATTGATGAATAACAAGATACATTACAAAATTTGCACTAATAAACCATTACATTTGAGAAATCTACTTTGCTTAATTACAGTGAATGCTTCAGTAGAATAGATTGCCACCAGACCAATTGTTTATGTTAATCTGTAACCATAAGTAAATAAGTAGATAATTAAACTGACATCCTTTTAAATTCATGTCAAATTTACTGTACCCTGGAAATATTAACTTTCAGAGTTTATTATACACTCATTTTAGCCTATATAACTGCTTTCGAGTGATCTGCTGAAATAAAACAGTTTAGTGCTAATGTATTACTTTTATGGTTACAACTCCATTTTTATACAAATCTACTGAAAGAAATGTAACTGCCTGTGGGAAGATGCCTCTATGCCCATGCACTTGAAGATGTAGTCTCACCTAGACTGATAAGGTCTGTCATAAGAGGAAAGCTAGAGTGAGACTTGGAGGGAAAAGAATTGTGTTTGCTTTTAGAAAGTGCTTTTAGAAGTCCATAATCCCCAGCAAAGATCCTGGGAAGGCAGTGGCTGTTATTCCTGTTTGTAATGACAGATAGGATCAGGGATGGCTGAGAACTGTGGTCTTGTCAGAGGGGTAGAATTCTCAGTTGCACAGTAAAGACAGAAAGTCAGCCTTTCTAAGCAAAAGACTACACAAACACACACACCTGCACAATTGTTATTATCCCTGAGTACTGTGTCTCAGGTTCCAACAAAGCTCCCCAAAACAAAATAATACAATTTGACAGCAGAATTATTGTTAACCTTATGCACAGAAAAAAAAAAAAAAAGAAAAGAAAAGAAAATGCAGCTTTATTTTGGTGGGTTTTTTGGTTGGTTTTTTGTTGGGTTTGTTGTTGTTGTTGTTGTTGTTGTTGTTGTTGTTGTTGTTGTTGTTGTTGTTCCAAGGAGACTTTGAAAAGGATCTCTTTACATGCTTTGTCAAAAAGATAATTTCTTCTTGGTGTACAAATAGGGGTGAATTTGTATCTCTTGATGCCAAAATTGTGGCAAATGCAAATACATTCTCAAAAATGCATACATATTCTCATACTCTGAGTTGACCTTACTTCAGGGAGTCTTTATGCTGTTCTCACTGCTGAAGATCAATTCATTTTTATTGCATTTGTAAAACATGCTAGCCTATTTATAGATGGCTGTTATGCAGATCTGGCAGTCACAATTTACTTACACTTAATTAAAATATCTTCTAATTTTTAATCAAACATTTTACTGAAGCTGGTTCCGATATTTTTTCATGTAAGTGTACTGTAGTGCTGCATTGATAGCAAATTTAGATAATTGGTGTAATGAAATGCATGTCTAAAGTATTACTTGGAATAACACTTTTATGGTGGCTATATATGTCTCATCTCTAATGGAAAATGACAACAGTCATTACAATCTCAGTTAATTATCTATTCAAGAAATCAATGAGTTACCATGTTTGTTAAGGCCTTCCTAGAATGGCTTGATTTTGTTTTAAGTACATGAAAACTAAACCACAAATTTAAAATCTGAGAGGTTTAAAATGTAATTAATGAAAGTAAAATAAAGAAAAAGAAAATATGGCAAAGTAAGTGAGTTGTTGATAATGAGAGCACTGAAGTTGCCATTAATATTGATGGAAATTCACCTTGTGTCCTTTTCCCCACCAATGTTTGGTGATAGCTTTAGCACTGATATCTCTTAGAATATTTCACAAACTCATTTATTATGGAATAATATAAAGATAAAATATAAAATCTGCTCTTAAAAAAACCCCATACATATACCTTTAAGCAAGCACAATGATACCTTTTCTCTTACAGATTTTGATTCTGCAGATGCTCCATGTGGAAGTGTCTCTTTTTTGAACAAAGCACAATTTCCTTTGCAATGGCCTCTCAGAAAATCAAAACTTAACCAGATCCCTCTTGAGATAAATTTAAAGAAAAGACAATATTTTTTATTCTGGATGTACATGGGCATAACTCTAAAAACAAGAGAATTCATGTGCTGACTTCAAACCATATGATTTCCTTTATGTAAAGACTGTCTTGTCCATACAGAAGGCCAAGTTCAGGGCTAGATTGCACATTTACCCCTTAGAAACTTTTGAAACTTAATTTTCCTTTGTAACAGCAGGAGGAATACCCTGTAACAGACAGACACTGTTAAATGCAAGCTCTGCCTTAACTGGGTTACTTAATACCTTCCTTTCTTTTTCTTCTTTTCTTTTCTTTTTTTCTTTTCTTTTCTTTTCTTTTCTTTTCTTTTCTTTTCTTTTCTTTTCTTTTCTTTTCT
>JANIJG010006240.1:63730-83522 GCA_024611175.1 Megaceryle torquata
ACAGCATCACTGGGAGCGGACCATTGCTTAAAGCCCCCAGATTAGTCATGGAAAAGCAGCAATCACCAGATGGCATTTTCCTGTACAATGGCAGCAAGTTCACAGCCAGTTCTGAAAGAACCACCTCAAGTGAAGGACAAGGCTTCTCCAGAAGCATATTAGAGAAACAGCAGCTTATCATAAGCAGACACCAGTCCCCTACTGAAAGACCACTTACAATTGGAAATCAAGCCTCACAAGTGTTCCCAGATAACACCCATACTTCTCAAAGGGCAGGTGTGTCTTTCTCATTCTCTAAAAAAGTCCCTTTGAAGCTCGAGTCCTCAGCATCTGTCTTCAGTGAGAACTCTGAAGAAGGAAATGATTGTAGTGAATCCCCCCACCATAAAACAAAGCAATCTCTTGAGGGCTGTGGTGCTAGCACAATTTTGGAGGACGATGTGAAAGTAAGCTTGGATAAAGGGCCACCAATTATACAAGACCAAATGGATTTGGATAACAGTGCATCAAGTCATATAGCTGCAAAACCTAAAATGCTAAAGGAAAATGATAAAAGTAGTGAGAAAGAATTAGAAGAAAAGGTCAGTGCTTATTCTTCATTTTCCAAAGTCAAAATACAGCTTTCAAATTTTGATTTTTTTGATTCACTTAGAGAAACAGAGCAAGACAGCAACTTGAATGAGTCTGAGCAATTGTTAGAAACTCTCATTTCACCTTCATACCAAACTAGCAATTTTTTTACCCAGCCAAACACGTACAAGCACAGCAATGCTCACCTGACTGACCAGTTACCTGAGCTCCGACAACAGCAAGCACCTGAGCTGGCATGTGTAAGGAACAGTAATGACAGTCCTGGAGTGGTAAGAAGAGAAAGATCTTTGGAGAGTTCAGAAACCACAAATGGGAATACAGAAACACTTCCAAGGGAGGCCTTGGTTAAAGAGGTTAAGCCCCAGGCACTGCCTTTCCTCCATGTAGTGAGCAAAGATGGCACCACTGCTCTGCAGTGGCCCACAGAATTACTTTTGTTTACAAAAACTGAGCCCTGTATTTCATATGGTTGTAATCCATTGTATTTTGACTTCAGACTCTCTTTAAATCACAGAGATGGTAAACAGCATGAAACAAACAAAGCATGCTATAAAGAGCACTCTATAAATAAGACTGCAGATGAAAATGAAGCCTCAGGTTTAATAAAACACAAGCAAATGTCAAATGAACAAGATAATCAGTTGTTGAAACCAAAGAAGAAGAATGGTTCCCTAAATCCAAGAAAGGCTAAGCAAAAAGCTGAGTCAGACATAGGGAAAGAAGTGAATGAAAATGGTCATAAATGCATTGCAGATTATTTGAATGAAAATATACCCAAAGTGCCTGCTTACCTTGGTGTCTCACAAAAGGATTATGTGACAGAAAAAAGTCTTCATACAACAACACCAAGAAGACCTTTAAAACATCATTCTCATAGCTGTGAAAGAAAAAAACAGAACATTAGAAATGAAAGCATTTCATTCTCTGCTTTTATGTCTCAGATTAAAAAATCTAAAGCTGCAAAATGTAATTTAATTTATTCTGAGGAAAAATGTGAAAACCAAAACAATTGCAGATCCATTCAGGATGGGGCAAGCTGCAGCAGTGACATAAGTGACAGTGGAAAAGACTCTAGTGGAAGTTTCCTTATTTATAAATCCATGTCGAACAGCAGATATTCAGAAAATGAAGGGTGTGGAAGTTACATGAGATGCTGGAGATTCCCATCTCCTCAAAAGTCCTCCTCTGACAGACATTCCAGCTATTCTGACACTTCGATTAGTGGTATGAGTAGCCACATGAGTTATGTGAATCCCACAGCAAACAATCACAGCAGAAATAATTTGCTTATTTGTTGTAAAAGAAAAAGCAAGACAAATAAAAGGCACAAATGTAAACACAGAAAGCACAAGTTTATTTTCACTTCTGAAGATACAGACGAGGATTGTCTTTGTCATAGTAGAAGTCACAGAACTAGAAACTGTACACAGAGAGGCACAATTAAATATCGAGGATGTTCAAGACATAAAGTTTTACAATACAGAGACAGATCTAAACACAACAGACATAGATACCGGCATTTTGGCAAAGCGCGTAGTAGAAGTAGAAGTTACCATAGCTCCAAAAGTTGTTACACTAGAGATTCCAGAAGCAGTGAAAGATCACCTCCTAGCAGAGTATCAAGAGGTAGCAGTTCAGGATCCTTCTCAAAAGAGACTAACAACTGTGATAACAAAACAAAAGATAATGCAGAAGGTGCTTCTAAGACCAAACTGGGAAAAGCTGAAACTGCACATTATGACTCTATGAATATGAATGGCCAGTTAAAAAGCTTTGTGACCAGCTCTTCTGAAATGATGGCAAAAGATATATATGGAAAAAGAAAGTCGCTGACAGCCAAGTTACTGTTAGAAAGAGTGCAGTCCAAGAAAACCCAGGAACAAATGCACAATTCAGAGAGATTTTCAAATACCTGTGCAGTAGAATTAAAGGATCACTCGCAAAGTCACTTTGCTCTTCAGTTTTCATCATCATCGGTAGATGACATTGCAACAGTACCTTTGCCAGAGAAACTGCTAAGCATAGGTAAAAATGACACGGGGCATAATGAAATCAGTTCGTTGGAAAACAATGTGAAGAAAAACAACTTTGAAGCGTCAGAGATAACTAATGTTGCTCTTTCAACAGGCACTGATTATGATCATTGTCTTTTTAAAGACATCATTCAAATAGGAACAGGCTATCAGAGCCAGAGAATAAAAAGGAACACAGCAATAAAGGAACAATCCAATCTCTTCATTAGTGAAGTGCAACCCTTTATACAAAGCTGTGACCCAGTACCAAATGATTTCCCTGGTGCTTTTCCCTCTAATAGATATTCTGTTGTTGCTAATTCAACAGAGACCAAAGAAGAACTACATGATGTAAACATGGACTCAAACCGGGCAGAAGGCAGTTCAGATTCTCTTTGTGATAATGCTGTTCAGAAGTATGATGACACAGTAAATGACCTAGAAGTGTACAGTAAACCCACATCCCCTCCTTTAACGCAGCAGCCTATCACATTTTCAGCAGAGGAAGTAGACAAATACAGGTTGCTGCAGCTGCAAGCCCAGCAGCATATGCAGAAACAACTTCTGGCAAAACACCTGAAGGTTTTGCCTGCCCCAGGACCAGCTGCCTTTTCTGCAACACCAGCAGTTCCTGCCCTGCCTGTTCAGCAGCATGCTTCTGTCACCACCATCCACCACACACTGCTGCAACGCTTTGCTGTCTCAGCCTCTGTACATCCTCACGGCAGCCATCTCTCCCTGGCACAGCTCCACCCCCTCTCTCAGGCACATTTTGCACCCATATCACTTTCCCCATTAGCTCCAGCCCTCATTCCCTCCCACCCTGCTTTGCTGACAGGACATCCATTGCACTTGGTGTCCACCACGCCCCTACACCCTTCCCCACTGACCTTCCCCACACTGCCACACGCTGCATATATCCCAGCGTTATTTGCACCACACCTGAATGCAGCCGCACCTTCTACTATACTTCCAAATCCCTTAGTTCCTCCATTATTCCAAGGGCAAGAGCCCCATCACCATTCTTGCTCTAGCCAGACCCAACAGCTGCCTACAATAAAAGAGCTTTTCAGTGTTCCTAGCTATCTAAACTAGCCCAAAAGATTACACCATGGCTCCAAAACCAAATTTGAATAAAATAAATTACTCAGTGTTCGATCACATATCCGAAGGAAAACCTACTGTTTTACTGAGAGCACAGTGGCAAGTATTTTCAAGTCCACATCCTGGCTGACAGCATATGACTGTTGATTTTGTTCTCATATCACTGAGTAAAAGCTGTTCTAAAGCCACAGTAGATTGTACCATAAAAGGTACTATCACAAGAAAGATGGTGCCCAGCTAATGTCATTCTACAGAAGACTGGGAAAGAACAGCCTGAAGTGAAGTCTGTGCTGTCGATAGAAATGTGGTCACAGAACCCAGACACAATGGGACCAAGAATGTCAATGCTGATGAGTGATTTAAAATAGTGCAATTTAAGGTAGAGCAATCTTGACACACCTCAAAGGTTTGCTTTTCTGAGTGTGTATATGCAAGGACATAGTACTTGGTCTGGTTAAGTTATTTCAGACTGAACAAAAATGAAGGTATCTTGGACCACAAGTCCCTGGTTCTGTGTCTTGGTCAAAATAAACTGGGGAGCCTCAGAGTGAGGCATGATGAGTTAACACTGGAAGAAAAGGACCACAAAAACATCTTAAAGATACTTTAGTGATTTCATCCCTGGGATATGTTGCTTGGACAAGTACAAGTACAAAAAAAAAAAGAATTTTTTTTAAATCCCTAAGTGTAGGGGACTGTGCTGACACAAGCAGGCTGCTACTCTTCTCCCTGAGCCGAGCATCCAAGAAGGCAAGGGAAAGAAGTAGCTGAAGCCAAGCATTGCCTGTCTGTGGCTGAAGTACAGAGTATGTCAGGGGCGAGCTGCAGTAACCCAGAGATGTCAGGCAGCTAGTGCTCACTTTGAACCTTAGATCCTTGGCCAAGACTGTAGCACTTCTTTCCTACCAAACAGAGTACTGACGTGTGGGAAAGCCTTGCCCAAACAATGTGTAAATATGTTTCATCCCTTTCACAAACAACATAAACAATTGGCTGGTCCTATCAAATCATAAAAATGCAGAAGTAAAATTTTGAGCAGAAACTGGCTCTCCAGCAAACCACAGTTCTCAGTATTTCAAGGTATATTAAATCTAAACAGCTAAGCTGAGATTCTCACATGGCTTCCCAAACTCTCAACATACAAATTGAACTTCTGAATCTGCAATGTTTGAATGTATGTATCCATTTTTTTAGGGTAATACGTGGTTGAAATTGCTAGTAAGAACTGTGCATCTTGAAATAGGTGAGAGCTTCAGTAACTCTGAATGACACATTTGGACTATTTTTTAATGTTTTTAACTAACATAGGATATTTAACATGAAATTAAGTTCATAACTGTGGTTACACTGCAGGCATGCTTCCCGATATAACTGGACAGTGAAGTGTCCAACAGATAGTACCTTTTTGTTTGGATTAGAAACATTTAAAATCATTTCAATTCATTGGCAATATTGTAGTGCACAACTGATAATGTGTCTTTGAGAACTGATATAAAACACAATAAAAAGCTTTTGGAGGATTTTATTCCATTACATTTAGTTATTTGAAGAAACTCTGAAATCTAATTCAAGTTGAGTATTTAAAGTAAAATTTTGGACCAATTTTCTAACTTATTTTTAATTAAAATAGATTGATACATTGCAATAAAATGGAATTGGTTTAATTTCTAAAAGCAGCTGCTACAGCACAAACTGGTATTATGCCAAACCTTTCAAATGGCTTTACAAATTGTAACTGCTGGGTTTGGATTTCCAAAGTTAAAGTTTCACTGGACACTTAACATTTTAACCATCAAGTAAGAGCAGTCAGGAAAAAAACTGGAGACTGAGCAGAAGCAAAATATTTTTGTATTGAAAAAGCACCCTCAAATATTTTTGTTGGATTCCCAGTTGATTTAGTAATTTCATCAACAAAATGGATTCATGCTATTTTGGAGTTACTTATCTTTATGCTTTAATATTCCTATTTTAATTGTAGGATACTTCTTTGATTGAAATTGTTGCTTTACTCGGTAGACCACTTGGAAACATTAGTTATAACACTGTAGAAACTCTCTGAATTGGATGGTTTAAAGGAGCAGGTCATCCTGTGCCCTACAAGAGTCTGACAGCTGCATAGCCATCACCACCAGTTCAGGGCTAATACCAGCCTAAAACAGGCATTTCCAGCCCTACAAACTTAAATTTATGGGCTCAGTTCCATTCCTATTCAAGAAAAAACAGCTATTGTCATTGTATATAAGAGTTCATTTGAATCCTAAGTAGATAACACCAAGATAAAAAGGTGGAACAGAAGAGAAGATAGGCTCATTTAATCTTTAATGTGGACACACACATTTTGTATCCCTGCTTCTTACAGTCAATGTTAATATTGTAGAGATTCCTATGTCAAGAAACCAATTGAAACTTAACAATATCCTACTATGTAGATCATTTATGGAAAATAGTTACAGATGTTTCCCTTACTGTATGCACAAACCATGGGATTCTAAAAAGAAACCAGATCATAAGATGTCCATGCTTCATTGCATATGCCACCAAGGATGATCTGGTAAGGCAAATGAATAGACAGTAAAAATTAGAGCTAATTCTTGAAACAGTGGGAATTAGGATTTTGAGAGGTATTGATGGGACAAAGAGAGATTGAGAAGGAACAGAAACAGAACAATAGCAAAACAACAATCATTGACTGCCAACAAAGGGAACGTCCAGTATTGTTCTTAGTACACAGAAGGGATTTTCTTGGAAAAATGTAATAAAATTATCAGCCCATCTGATGTGATATATTTCCTCTACGTGCTGCCATATTTGCTATTCATCAGTAATGTAGTTTAAATATATGTATCTTTATTATTATTAAAAGCATAATTAAGCCAGACGTATGGAGCCGTGGTACAATTTTGATTTTATTTAGACTGCTTTTAAAAGAGTTACAATATCCAGGTGGCAGTGATACATACACTCCAAGCTAATAATCTATTTGAGCTTGATTGTATTCTTGATACATAATCTAAGGAAACAGGTCACCCACACTGCAAAGTTCCAATAACAAAAGTGTCCTGAGTTACACAATAATAAAAAAATTTTTTAGGGTTGGGTTTTTGGGTTCTTTTTGGTAACAGGCACTTCTGGAGTACATTTAACATGTATATTTCTTGTGCAGTTTTGCATAAAAATGCCATTTGACCAGATTGATTTTAAAAGTGTTAAGTTTGTATTTAAAACTGAATAATTATCTGGCTAGTATAATATGTAAAGTAGCAATTTTGTTTTGTATTCCCTGTATAAAGTGTTTTATATTATACAGTAGCTAAGTGAATTGCACTATTGTACATGCAACGCAGCTTTTTTTTTAGGTTATTCAAGAAATTCCTGGGAATGTAGTTTAATGCAATAATATTTTTTTTCAATAAAAATGCTTACTGGTATAAAGAGTGTCAGTCATGTATTTTTAATGTGAAGCATACCAAAAGGCAGCAAGATAATAAAATGCAGAATGTTGAAAACATATTCTGTATTTTAATCTGCAGAACTGATATGCATTTATTTCATCCCTGTCGCTATAATCCTGAAATTTCTTAGAATGTTTCCTAAAGATTTCAGTATGTGTTACAAAAGTAGGTTGTTTAAATGGAACTGAAAATAAATATTCCTTAAAAAAGTTATTCTATCTATGTTTTTTTTGCAAGTACTTTTAATGAATCAACGTCCTCCTAGATATTTTTACACACTAATCTGTTTTATTTGCAAGTACTCTTAACACTCACCTGTCAGGTTCCCCAAATAATGTCTCTGACCTATGCTTCCTAATCATTGTGTAGAAGGTCCTTTGGTAAAGAAGCTAACAATTAGATCTACAAATGTATTATTTATTCACTTTTTCACCATTATTTAAAATTTGTCTTAGTCATGATAAGTATCTCTTTATCCCCCATTTTCCCTTTTGCCTTTTATTTTTACAGTTTGTTTCTTATATCCTTTTCTGTCTACCTTTCATTTATATTGCAGGTTTTCTGACACAAGGCTTTGGGTTGTGCCATATAGATACTCAGCGCTGGAGGCCCCAGGCACTGCCTCTATACTAGCAGTAATTGTAAGGCTAGTTTTGGCCATCAGTAGACAGTTTCAGAAGTTTTGTGTCTCCAGCTGAGCACAGAGACTGAAGTAGTTTAAAAACAAGTGTCTGCATAGGCACATGTAATAGATAAAACTCTGCCTGTTGAGGTGTGATGTGACAGAGGTCATATTCTGTTAGGTCTATCTGCATAGCTGGAAATACCTTGGTTAATCTCTGGAAGCAAATTATTCTACCATTCATCTCATAACAGGCACTTATAAAATCCTGAGATCACAACAGATCAGCAGAGACATAACCAACACAGTGCATCTAATTCTATTCAGCTGTGTTTCTTCATCAAGTTGTTTCATAATAAAAACAAAATTCAGAATTGGGAAAACTGAAATAAAATAAAAAGTGTGGTGCATCTGAAAGAAATCCCCTGTTTTAAATCCCATTGACTGTTATCTATAGTAGGCTTCTAGCTGAGACTAGATCTCACCTGTTTGTTGTTGAATAAACCTTGTTACTGTTTTGACTAACATGTAATATGTGAAGAAATGAAGTTGTCCACACCTTCCTATTTCTGTTAAAACTATCTACTAATTACTCCTTCCTAAAACTTGAATCCAGATCTGTTTAACAGCTGGGCCTAAGATGTTTTATTGTGTTTTGTTTTGGTTGTTTGGTTTTTAATTTTGGTTGGTTTTTTTGGTGTTGTTTTTTACCACAATTTATCCATTCAAACCAAACCTATGTCTAGGGCTGTTACTTCCTTGAGAACAAAAAACAACTGTTTTGCCAGACTTGAAATATATCTTATCACCAGATGGAGAGACATTTTGGAGGAAACAAATGAACATTTTATTTAACTTAAAAATGGAAACTAGAATAAAACAGATACTTAGAGACAGCATAAAAGAAGAAAAAGTATTCATAGCTACTTATGTCTAAGTTTAATTTCAAGACATTTTTTCTGCTTCACTCAGTTAAAATACTGTCTCAATGCAGTGTCCAGACTTAGGAAGACCCTTACAACCCCTCCACTCCACAGGATCTCAAACTGGGGGAAAGATTGTTCTTAGAGATCCTGGTTCCCCTGTGTCTGATTGGATGGGAAACCACCCTGGGCTCTGAAGGCTTCCTGTAAGTCTGAGGTGAGCCCTCAGGGCTTCTTCCATCACAGTGCTGAGTATTACAGCTAAAATGCACCTTGCCCTTGGGCACAGGCTGGGCACCATTGTCACCCAGCCAGGCAGAACACAAATATGATTGCAAAATAGATTAGACTAGACTATTTCAGTTAGAAGGGACCTAAAATAAGCATATAATCCCACTGACTCACTGTTTAGTCCCACAATCAGTCATATCAGCAGAGCCAAAAAGAGGAATGAGACTGAGCCAGGACAGGAAAAGAGAGAAATTGAACAGCACAGAAAGGGAAACCAGAAACATATTAGGACAATTTTCTTCAGAGATGGTGTCTTACTATTTGTGTCCCAATGCAACACCAGCAAAAGCTTTTCTACGCTGGTGGGAAGTCTTTCACTTCAGTGCATAAAATTATACAAAATAAACATCTTAATATGAAGCAATATAAAGTTTCATTGGGAATGCAGCTTATTATCTTGCTCTTTCTAGACACTAGACACAGTAATAAAAATATGCACATGGATAACAGGAAGATGCAAGTCAGTGAACTTCACTGCTGTTTTGCTGAGATTGGGACACACTGTTGTGATGTGCTTGAACTTTTCTCTGCCCCAGGGCTAAGTGGAATTAACTCATTAACTTTTCATATTAGTGAAATTCTCTTGCTGTCCTCGGGGTCATCAGGCTGAACCTTAATCACCACCCTACTACTTGTCTATAAAGCATGCAGCACTTTTAACACGCTTTTTATTATTCTTCAATAAACATATTATTTTCTTTCACAGAAAATACAGAAGAAGCCAAATCACCAATTGCAGGAATTATAGACAGAAATAATTATACAGTTACAGTAATGGGTATTTACTGTAAACATCTTCTGCTTAACAGTGACCAATCTGTTTTCTGAATGCACTTAAAAGCGCTCTTGACTGAGATGTCAACCTTTAGATACATGACTGCCTTAGAAGACTCAGCCTAAACTCATTCTTTATGACCTAGCTATAAACCCTACAAAATAAAGATATGGTTAAAAAACTTGATAGACTTCCACCAAACAGTGTAAGCTGTTCTTCTGCCTCTACTTAAGTGCACATCTAAAACTTATATTACACACAAAAATCAATATTTCATTCTTATGAACCAATAAACTTTTTATAGGAAATAAATTTGTCATTTGGAAATCAATAAATTAAATGTTCATCAATTTTACGTATAAAACTGTTCTGTGTATTCCATGTTGTGTATGTCTACAAATCAGCAATATTAATAAATAAAACATTGTGAATGGAATGAACCAATTAGTCTCAACTCTAAACCAACTATTTCTCTTCAAGGAAATATGCTCTGTACAAAAAATTAGTTGAATTATAATTTGCTTTCTTCTTTTTTGCAAGTAGTTTTTGGGCTGTCTTCTGCCAGCCCCAGTGACAAACTGCAGAATTTAACAGAAATAGTTAGGTATATGTGTGTTGGGCTTTGTGTCTTCTTACAGATGTACAATTGCATCAGATAGAAGCTTATAGCCCTGACACAGAGTTCTACATGTAAATCAGAAAAGGAAAGATATACAAGTAGGAAATATCATTAATCAATTCTTTCATAACTTCTCAGTTGAAATACTGCAGAGTCTTTTTTCCACTGTCCGTCATGCTTAGAGGGTGTAAGTTGCTGAGGAAATGTTTGTCTGTCAGATGTCCACACTGTTATGATGTGGAAAGTCCTACTTTAATCAAAGAAAGTGAAAGCACTAGAAATCTTTGTTCCTCACTTGTGCCAACATTTCTGTGAAAAGATTCCAGTCTCCTTGAGAATGTACTCCATTTTAAAGTGAGCTTGCTTTCTCCAGAGGGATGGAGAACCTAGGGTCTCCAAATCAGAAGAACTTAAACATATTAAGAGAAAAGTTATCAAGAAGTTCCTAGCTGTCAACTGGGACAAACTTACTGTTTACACAGGACTGGATTTTTTCTGTCTTATCCATAGCATGCAACCAATAGTTTTCAGGACTGTATTATATTTCTTTCTCCAAAGACACTTGAGAAACTGAAAAAAAAAAAACAAAACTGACAATTAAATTAGATGATCCTTGTCTATTTTTTATTTTACTAGTAAGTTCTTGAGAGGTGGCTGTGACTTAAAATACTTAATGTTTTTATTAGTGTCATTTGTAATTACGGTACTGGTATCTACTGTTGATATATTATAGTTCAATCCTTAGCAGTGAGCTTTCCCCAGAGCATCTCCCTCTTAGTTCTGTTCTATGACTGCATTTTTTCAAATGCTAAATTCCTAGGGTTTATTTTTTCTTAAATAATGTGTTAGATAAACAGTTCCTCTATATATTTTTTATTAGATATTATATGGGTCAGGATGAAATATAATAATGAATCTTATTATGGGTTATGATCAGAGCTTTCAAGTTGAAAATAATTTTTTCTTTCCTCTCAAAATTGCCAGCCTCCACTAGCTTTTCACAAGAAATATTTTCAGATGCTGAAGGCTGGTGAGGGTACCAAAATGGGAGAGCAAATGAGCACAGGGGCTGCCTGTGAATGATAAAGGCAAAAGAGAGGGCATGTGCAAAGTCTGAAGAGCAATGTCAGCTTTCTGACACCTGGAGAAAAGGGTATGTTAATTGCAGAGGCTTCAGAGAACACCAAGGAAAGGTTAGAATCATTATGAATAAAGCTAGAGAGTTTTGTAAGCTCAAATAAATCTAAGATAAGCAGCTGTAATTACTAATGTCTATAAAAGTAAGATTAAAATTCCTGCTGTGATTTTTTACTCATGGTAGGTTGTAAATTTTGCAAAAATAATATTTGTTTTTTCCATATCTGCTCCCAATAAAGCAAAGACAAACAGGGTCAGATAGTGATGAAAAATAACAAATAACTGTCCAAGTGTTTCAAAAGTTATGCAAAGATGTGTTTATTTATCAGGTAAATGTTTGGTCAGTTCTTACTCTGCTTGATGTAATCTTACTCTGCTTGATGTAATCTTACTATCTTGATGTAAAACCCTGAGCTAAGGACATGGCAGAGCATGATGGTTGTAAATAGACCTAACATGATGATACATCATAATCTTCTTCCATGAATCACCAATGAACAAGAAATCTTTGGCCCAAACACTGTAGAGGGCTTCTCAACCGAAGCTGGTCAAGCCTGTACTCTCCTGATGTATTTCAGAACTCAGGGAATAAAGGGAAATAAAGATCTGCTATGATGTCTCATAATGTTCACTGGGTAATGAATGGGTTTAGAAAATGTGAAAGCACAGATAGGCCCCAGGGGAGCAAAATCGTGGGACTAAACTTGCTATGTGGCAGGGGAAGCTGGGGAATGTTCCCAGGCTGTAGCCAAAAGGAATGTGCTAAGAGGGGCAGCTGCATTGCTCCACTTGCATGGGAAAAACACAGCATGGAGATAACCAAATAGTCTACAAAAGCAAATTGTCCTTTAATAGCTCATCTTAACCCTCTTTAGTTAACATGAACTGCTGTGCTTAAAAGAGCATGAAGACACAGTGTAAGGGAAAGGCAGCTCTCACGTCCATGTAAATTCCCATGGTGGAGGATGCATACAATCAGGGCTGGTTGCCATAAAGTCTGTGCTTTATGGGAGATATGGTTCTTTCTATACAAACTCCTTATGGCATGGACCCATTCAGCTCCATTTTCTGACCTGAAAATGTTACTTTGAGAGCTAAATAACTAGAGATTTTACCTTTAAATTGTGACATTAGTGTATATAAAAATCCAATTAAGCAACCTACAGAGTTGTGCTACAGCTGTAATAGATGACACTGATGTTAAGGTGGAAAGGACCTTCATATACTGTACACAGGATTCATTATGCCTGTCTCTGAAGAGCAGAAACAGTGGTTGGATATGGCAGTTAGCTATAGAGTTTCAAAGCATGAGCTGCCAAGCCATTACAGTTAGTGCTTGAAGATTGAAATTTCTCAGGTAGCTGCCTTTAGGACTCAACGATTCATTGCAATGTGCTCAGGGCATATATTACACCATATGAACTGGCTATATCCCTCCAAATAAGGACATAAACTGCTGGACATGTGACAGAAGAAATGCAGGGCATTCATTGTATGCAAAATTGCTCTTTCCCACTGATGTCCTTAAAACAATTACTTGACAGTCCTGTGCCATTCATTTTAGATTGTAGCTACCCATTTCCATGAAATAAACCTAGCTAGCATAAAATAACAAGGATTGCCTAAATTGATGTGTGGGAAAATAACAGAATATTGTCAAGGAGGATTGTAAACACACTGAAGAGACTTGCAGCTGGGGTATCAAAAAACATATTTATCACACTAATCGCTCAGCTTGGTGTGTTTAACAAGCAGAATATCTGTGTTTAGATAACACAGGTCTGTGAAGGACTCAGAGGCACTTTATCGCACATGCTTGATATTCTTCCTCTGCTGTGGGAAAGATCTAAGCACCATGGAAAACTACACTAGCAAGAATCCTTGATATAGTAGATAAAGTAGCATGTTTGAAAGGTTTTTTGCTCTCCAGGAAGGACCAAGCACTGCTGTGCCTGTGCTTGTGTGCCTCCACCTGGGTGCTACTGCAGAGATCACCTGGTTCTCAAGGTAACAAGAATTAACATCCTAGTAAAATAAAGGTGGACAGAAAGAAATTATTCTATGATGTGTAGAGTTCCTCTTGGCTTTCACTATCATTGCATTACTTTTCATTGATTCCTTCATTACTTTTTATGACTGTGACAAGGACAAGAGGCATGTGGGTTTTTAGACACAGTGGCTATTCACACCTCCAGTTAATTTCATTCAGGAGCAAAAGTGGATGGGTGCACAAAGAGAAAATGTCCAGTGGGCCCTTCTGCTCTAAATGGCTAGAGATTGTCTGCCTATATGCTCAAGGCTGGACTCCAAATGGTTTAGGTAATAAGTAACAATCTGTGGATTTTCTTAATTTTATTCAGACAGTTCTAATTGCTACTACTCACTACTCAGCATACAAGTGATTTTCAAACACACTGACTTTTTTCTCTTTCATTCTCCATGTAGTCATGAGATAGCATCTATTTACATCATCTATCCTTTATGAACCTCCTACAATGGAGGTTACTCCACCAAACGTGGAGACTTTGAAAAGTTAATGAGAAAGTCCTAGGGAAGATACATCAGGGAGCTGAGTAACTCAGGCACCTGAGTGCATCAGGTGGAGGCACCAATTTTATTTTCCATCCTTTTCTGACAGGTTAATTTGATAGAAAATATGAGGAATGTGGGTAGGTGATGTCATAATTATTTAAATTATTTACACATCTGTTCACCCCTAAATCAGCTTGTCCAATCTTGGATGATCAAATTATAATTCCTTTCCTCAGCTAAAGTGAGGTTTTGTTTTGTTTAATTATTAAAAATTACCACTCATTACCAAGTGGATGCATACACTGGACTTGTTTTGCCAATCAATTTATTGTCAGTGAATTATTATTGGTTTACATTTGTTAAATATACGATCAGCTGTCTCCTGTAGCAAACAGATTTGAGAACTGAAGCAACAACAAAAAATGGTTTCATATCTCTAACACACTAAGTCAAAATCTGTACTACTTCCTAGTTAATGTCCATGTAATTGCTGAGTAAACTTATCTAACACCAGAAATTCAGTGGCAAATAAAATGGGACCAAGATTTGGCACAGAAAAAAGCAAGAGAAGTTCCAGAATGCAAAAAAGAAAACAATATATATGGTTTTGTGTTGTTTATGTATAGTTCCCCACATGCCACTGAACACTGCCATTGTTTCAGGTCTGAACATCAGAAGAAGCATTGTCCCTTGACACACGCCTCTAAGGCAGGCAGCCAAGCAACACAGGTGAATCAAAGCAGCACATGCTGCTGTCATGCTGAAGTCATTTGCTTCTGAGAACATTTCTGTGTCTTGGAGATTCTCAGAGTCTGGGAATTCAGGCATGTTCTCATACAATCCCCTGCTACAATTCCTTTTGTTGACCTCCTCTGGAATCCAAACCATGTATTAGTGCTTCTCCTTGAGAACCTATTCCCATTTCATTTTGGGAAGAATGTAAGTACCCTGTTTGAATGCAGTTTGGTTCAATGTGTGTTTTTAAGGCTATGACAAATACTAGGGGCACATCATCTTCTAGGGTCAGTGGCTGCTCACACATCCAGTTAATTTCACTCAGAGCTCCCAGAGTGGGTGTCAGAAAAAGGGTAAATGTAAAGGGTAAGTTTAGAGCCTTTCTGTACTAAATGCCTAGAGGTTGGCTATCTGCAAACCCGAGACTATTATATATATAGACCTCTACATGGAAATTAACATAAATGGCATATTTGCTATATGCTGTTGCCTTCTAGATTTCCAAGCTATTGTGTCTGATGTTGCCAGGTAGAACACATTTCATGTATGACTAATCCTCATTCATTCAGTTTTAGATTAGTTTGATTTCTCTGAAAATTTCTTTCCTTCTGTGTTGATTCTCTGTCCTCTGGGCTATGACACATTGGGCAGTGTCATTTCAATGCTCACTGCCACCAGTGTAACAGCAGGTTCTCTCCTCCACTAAAACAGTCTGCTTAAAGGCCATGTGTCTCACCTAGTGCTCTCAAGAGCTCAAAGTACACAGTGTCTGAAGCTGGAATTAACTGTGTAGTGTCAAAGACACCCCACATCAAGGGGAAGCAAAAAAAGGAAAATCCAATTACCACAGAGTCCGAAACTCAGTGATATAATGGTATTCTCCAAGTGCCCAGCTTGTTACAGATGGGTAATTTCTATTATAACAACATGGATAGTATGGGGTTTTTTCTACAAGAAATAACTACTTTGATTCCAAACACAGTCTGCCTGACAATAGCACACTTACTGCAACACCTGCAGACAAGGAATGGACAACTGTATTTTCCTCATAGCACTGCTAATCAGGTTCCTGCAACTGCTAGATCTTTGACTGAGCTTGAGGGGACAGGTTGACATCATGCTTTTAAAGTATTTTTAAGTCTTTACCGACTGCTTTAGTCTCAGTTCCTACCTCACCTTTTCCTACTCCAAACCGCAATGTTGGCAGTGACAGCAAATACAGAGAAGAGCAACTGCCACATAGTCAACTGATAAAAATGAATGTATTATAGTTAGTAGAGTTATATTGATATATGTGAGGGGAAAATTAACCTCAAATCTGCTCAAATTTTAATTAGTATTTTATATTATCTGTAATGATTATTTGAGACACTAAACCTACATGGGAAACTGCAGTGTAGGCAAACCTATTATCCTCAGTTTAGCAGTTGTCAGCTTCCCAGTATCTCGTTTCAGCTAAGACAGACATGTAAACATGCATTCATTTCTGATTGTGTTCACTTTATTTTCAGGCATAACAAAATATACAGACCATTACCTTTTATAAACTGGATGGAAATGATGCAGGGGGAAAAAACCCCATCACTTTCTTCTACAGAGTGTCTGCTGAACTGAAAAATTTTATAAGATAAAAAATTGGACCAACACCAAGTGCAAAAATAATCCCACCTTAATCAATAAAGGGACAAGGTAAATTAAATGGCAATAGCCTTCACAGAACCTGTCCTCCAAAAAACCAGCAAGTTTTCTCTGAAGGCCTTGTGGAATTATAGGGTTATTCAGTGTACATAACTGTTTTCCTAAAATAGGAATCTCTAGAGATAGTTTTATCTACTGTACACACAACTATATTGGCTTATGTGACTTTCTTCTACAGATTGATGGAGTGCTGTTAAAATTCATGTAGTTGGTTCCTATAGTATGATGCTGAATCATGCTTCTAAATAAGCATCAGTATTAGTAAAGGACAGGCTATATGTATTTTGAGTTAATTTTAGAAATGTTTCCTTTATAAAAGACTTGACAACCAGAATGATTTTTATTGTTTTAAAATTCAGTATGTGTCAAGATTAGAAGACAGGCAGACAAATAATCATTTGTAAGGAAGGGAAAAAGAACCTCAAAGAGTCAGTTAAGACTTACTGCAGAGTACATTTATGAATTTATTAAAGTTAAATGGCATTTCTCAACATTCTAGGCACTGCAAAAAGACAGATACAACACTAGAAATATGGTATAACTAGGTGGCAATTACATTACTTTAACACAACCATAAAAGCACATTTTTATTGCTTGCTCTGTGCTCTACTCTTCTGTCTTCTTTCTTACCCAGCTTCCTCCAAAACTTTGAGGCCATGGATCTCCACCATGTAAGGTCAAGGGTGAAGAACAGGTGACTCTTCATTGTAGATCTAATGTGGTTGTCATCTGCTTTGGAGTACTTCCTTGTCTCATTCTCTTCTGAAATCTAATCCAATATGGAGCAAAATCCCCTGTTGCATGGTGCTGTGAATCTAAATTAGACCCTGGGATTATGCTGCAGAGATATAAAGAGACATAAGTTTAATTATCCTTCTTCTCCATTACAATTAATTTTAAAACCAATTCATAGAGCACATTACTGCCATGTGACCCCTGGGATACTTTCCTTGTTTCTCATTTCTTTGTCATTATGTTATTTTATAATTACAACAAGAAGCTCAACATCAGCTCTCCACAAAAAAAAAAAAAAGTGAAATGTGGCCCAGGCAGGGAGGTGAGTGACAAAGATCCAGACAGGTGTTCATGTATATATACCTTTTAAAGGCATGTTTTGGTGGACCCATGTGTATCCCAGTGTAGTGGAAGGAAGTTGTGCAACAAACAGGAAGGCTTTGACTTCATTCTTGGTTTTTTAGCAGAGTAGCCTGAAGACTGTCTGGTGTGTTCAGGTGCATCTCCATATCCCCACAGGGAGGTTGGGAGTAGTAGGGAATCACAGAGAAGAACACAGGTAACATGAAGTCAGCAAGCATATGTCTCACCTGGACATTGTCATTAGGCTTTCCAGATGAAATGTTTCAGTCATGAGTCAAGGGGGGTAATCCAAAACTGAAGGAAGCTCATGGAACTGAAAGCCTACAATATTTCTGTTAGGAAACATTGAAACACCATGAGAAAGTGTGTTGAGCAGGTTTCAAATCCTGGGCTGCTAATGAGTCTAAACCACCTACATTTAGCACTCTTAAAGTAGGTGTTCTCTGTGAGTTTGGTGTCTAATTTTCCACTATAGCTGAGGCAGGGCATGATTCAGCTGACAAGCTGATGGGGAGCACTTTGTCTCCACAGACCCAGAAGCTTAATCCTGAAAACCTGACCTCAGCCTTAAATTTTGAGAGCAGATGCCCTGGGCACCATGTCTCAGGCTATGGCAGCTGAATAAATGGGGAAATTAGATGGTCTGGCCTCCCTCACCTGGGACTGTTGTGCAGAATGGTTGTCCCAGACCTCAATATCAAAGTGATTCAGAAGTTGTCCTCATAGCTATGTAACTGCAGAGGCAGACACATATGTCACACAAGCCTAGTGAGAACTGAAAACCTTTCTAGCTTACAGGTTATGAATTACAATTGTTCCCCTTAGATTTGTAAAAAGAAAGAATTTAATGGAAATGCTTTGCTTATTTTAGATCTCAGTCTTCCCATTAAAAAATACCATTTCTCTGTAAAAAGTCTAATGAGGCCCAGTGTAATACCCTGATTAGAGATCAGGAAAGAAAAGAAAATCTCATTTCCACTTGAAAACAGTGAGATGAATGGCACAGTTATTTAAGTTGCAGATCAAAATATGTGGGTCAAAGTTACCCATGAGAAACATCCATTTTAATTAAAAGAATGTGTTACATGTAATGATGGAACCCAAAACCAGATTTACAAGTTGTTAACAAATATTGCAGTATGCTTCTAAATTAACAGCCAGTCTTGCTTGTAATCTCTTCCCACAATATTTAGGTTTTTTTACATAAAGGTAGAAATCTAGGATTGTGCAAGCAGTGATTTTATTGCCACACTATTTGGTTATATTTGGGTTTAGAACCATTGATTTTTTGCAGAAAATTTAGTGTTTTAAAGAAATATTAAAATATCAGAACACTAAAGCTAAGAAAGCAAATATTTTGATTAAAAATGGAGCTGATTGTCTCACCTTTCTCTTTTCCTCCACAGGCCAGGTTATTAATATCATAGAGGTGAAGATCAAAGATACTTGTTTCTACTCTGGCTAGACAGTTGGGGAAAGGATTTATACTTTCTAAGTGAGCATCCCTTTGGCCCTCCATACATCATGAAACAAAGATTCCACCAATCTGTGATATGATCGAGGAAAATCATCAGATAATTTATGAGGCAACCTTTGAAATTCATCAGATAAAATACTTGAAAAATAGGCTGTTCTAAGATAAGGCTAATGTTAGCCAAATAATGACTTTTCCAAAGACAACAGGATAACAGAAGATGACAAACACTTTTCTGGGGTGGTATAAATAAGATATCTTACTTCAGTTTACAGATATTATCATTTGTATGGGTAGAAGTTTTGGCATGGGGATTTGAATAGCCTGCCTTTTGAATCACCAGCTATTTGAAATCCACAAATTGACTTATCATCAGGCAGTTTCCTCTCTCCTGCCAGCAGACAAGGAGATCTGAAGGAGACCTGAATCTCTGGAAAGTCTGAGAAAGACAAACGCTTTGCTCAAGTTGTCCACGCAAGATGCCAATATGGAAAACACTTAGAACAGAACAGAATAGAACAGAACAGAACAGAATGGCCTAGGTTGGAAGGGACCTTAGAGATCATCTAATCCAACCTCCCTGGATCAACTATATCAGGGTACACAAGGCTCTGTCCAGCTTGGCCTTGAACACCTCCAGGGAGGGGGCAGACACAATGTCTCTGGGCAATGTATTCCAATGTCTTGCCACCCTCATGCTGAAGAATTTCTTCCTAAAATCTAATCTAA
>JANIJG010006241.1:5558-30215 GCA_024611175.1 Megaceryle torquata
AATAAGTGTGTATCCATTTTGCTTCATCTTTCCTTAATGTTTAGCAATTAGTTGTGTAGTAGTTAATTCCCAACAGAAGTACAACCTTGTATTTGGTCAGAAGGAGTGCTGGGCAACTTTTGTTGCAATAAAACGCCATTTTGGATAGAGGCTGCCCTTTGGTTTGTGGGTGCCTCCGTGACAGTCATGTAACAGAAATTGGACAAAAGTGCTGCCTTTGAACTGCTTCCTGTCTGCAAGTAGCTTTAGAAATTATGTTTGACCACTGCTCATAAAAACACGATCAGCAAAAACATCTCAAGGCAAGGAGATTGTGTATGTTGGTTGAAGCAACCCAGGAGTTAAAAATTGAGCAGAAAGTAACCTAATTCTTGTGGCTATGACGTGTGTCCAAGTCTGGCATCCTGGACCTTGATGTTGTTCCACCATCCTCCCCTAAGACATTGTTGGATGACAGTGCTTGTTTTACTGGGAAAATATGTATGGGCCATTTCCTTTCAGCCTTGACATACTGATCTTACACAAAGAGGTTTTTTGAGAGACCACGATGTATCCTTTACCATTTTTCATAGTATCATCCCCGTTGCAAAGTGCAACTTGGTAAAAACAAGATCAAAATGTGTTCTTTATGCATTACCTGCTCTGCAAAACCACTTTACGCTTTAAGGAACAGCATGAAACATAGTGCTGGGTTGTTCCATGCACATCACAACCCTCTTAGAATTTTTGTTTGCAAGACAAAACACTTTTTTTTTCTTCCTGGTTTTGAGAGTAAAACTTGTCTCTGCAAATCAGACAGGGTCTCTTCCATCCCACACATCACTGTGGTACTAGTAGTTCTGTTTGATGGACAATTTCCTCACCCGCTTGTGTGTAACCCTATTGATGTGAATGTCTGCCCCCAGCAACACCTGTGCAAATTCATGGATGGCACTGGGATTGCACAGATGCCATGGAGGGCATATTCTGGCATACAAGATATTTATTACTGGTGGTGATGCATGAGATGGAATGGATCCAGGACTCAGGCTGAGTTTGTGCAGCTGGCAGTTAGAAATTTACTTGCAAACTGAGCTCATTGGGTAGGAAAATCAGTGTGATAATGAATGCAGAGCCCTCAGTGCCATTTTTACCAAATCACTTTTTAGGGCAGGAGAACAATTTAGAAGAAATGTAGTTCTTATTATAAGTGTCTGAAAATTTTACTTGAAATAAAAGTGAAGGGAATCTCATAAGAGATTATATTGAAGTTATTTGATATCAGAAATTACTGTTATTAACCCTTTTTAAATGGGAGTGTTTACTTGTTTCTCCTGAAAATCTGAAATACATAAATTCTGTGAGTGAATTTAACCCAAAATTTTAATTTTAGGTTAATTTTATTAAATATTCAGCAGCCAGTTACATTAAATTAAAAAGAAAGTAATTATTTTTAGCAGATTTTATTTTGATTGATGTGAAATCTTCCACAAAATTAAAAACAATTCAATGTGACAGAGTTTATTCATAATACTAAACATTTATATTGTTAGCCTATAGACATTGAACTCCATAGTGTTTTAGTGGGTCTCTTAGGAAAAAGTGTTGTACCTTAAACCAGTTATAGACCATGTCTGGTTAAATTGCAGAGCCAGTTTGCTTAATATGGGTAATATGATGTTGTAAAGTGTTTGTCAGTACCCTGGGGTAGTCTTTTAGGGCACACACGTTTCACTGTATAATATTTCACACTCATATGTGTGCCAGTTAACCTGCTTAGGTGGGGACTATTTATGACTCATATAGGATTTGTTACATTATGTGCTTAATTCATGAAATATGCTTAAAGCTTCTCTTTATCAAGTCTAAAATCATAATCATAGCTATTGCATTGGATTTGCTAAATATTTTTTGGAGGAGAAATTCTGTTTAGTCCAGCAGGCTTCTTAGAATGTGAAAATTTAGCAAGGCCATGACAAAAATATGTAACAGAATGTATGCATTAGATATCACACCAATATACCTGTGAGAGATATGTGAACATGTTAGCATGTTCACAGCTGAGTAGATGCAGACACACAGATTTATCATTTACCTTTTCCTTCCTTCCTTCCAAGGAACAGTGGAGGGCTGCAGCTAGCTTCACACCGACTTGCAACCAAGTAACATTTGAACCTGTAAAATGGACACGTGGTGTTTTCTTTGACTCCTCTGTCTTGAAGGAGGCAGCAACAAGGCCTGCAGGAAAGACTCTTACCAAGTCTTGTGTCCCATAGTGCTCACCTGATTGGCATCTGTATATACCATTACAGAGCAAGTGAAAAGCCACTCTGCTGCATATGCTGGAAAGTTTGTTTATTTACAGGACTCATGCAGTGAACAGGATTTGGCAAAATTTTGCAATGGTTTTGCTAAGAAGGGCCTTGCCCTAAATGCCACCTAGTCCCATGTCATTTCCTAATCCCAAAATTGAAGATATACAAGGGTTAAGTCATAATATGACCTGTCCTATCAGATCAGTGAGGACTCACCCACCAGGGAGCAAGGTTTGCTTCAGCTGTGCTTTCTGTTCTGTGAACTGCAAAAGCATTGTTTGTGATACGTGGAACCCAAGCCCATAAGCTCAGTGGTGTGTGTGCTGGTTTTGTGCAAGGTAATTGCCTTCCTACTTAGCTGTGAAGCTTTATAGCGTAGGCAGGAATTACTTCAAGCATCAAGTCAGTGCATCCGCCAGGTGCCATGGCTGTGTCTGAGCTACCTCTGCCCACTTTAGGTGGAGCTTGGCTTGGAAAAGCTGGGGATGCAGGCTTCTTGGGCTGCCCTGACTTCTCCCTATGGGCAAACTTTTCTTGCTGGCAATCCTGAGCATGGGCTTGTGCTGGCAAAATCTGAGTGAGAGAAATACAACAGCTGTACAGAGGAAATAGAAATTAGAGTTTCATTACTGAACAAAGAAGCAAACCACATAATATTCCTGTTTGTTGTATATATTTAGAGACAGAAAGGTTATATGAAGATTCTGAAAAGCTCTTTATGTCCTTGTTTTGCTATGTCCGTGTAAATCTTTCTATTACCATTGTTTCAAAATGAAATAAATTTAACAGTTTCATTGCCTATATTTTTTTCCAAATGGAAACCAACCAACCAACCAAACCTCCTAGTTATAAATTCTATCAGCAGTCACAAGAAATTGTACAGTAGCTAACAATGAAGGCACATAGAAATGCTGTTTGTTTTACTTCTACACAAAGCCCTGCTGAATTCACAGGAATGCATTAAATATTCTGAGTGTGACTGGTACTGTGGGAAAGCAACATTTCAGTTAATACTGGGTTTAGTTTTCTATTTTTATTAATTTGTTGTAAATTTGCATAATAACTTTAAAATAAAAACCACTATGGAACTGCATATGTATACTCATATAAGCATACATTACTAATTCCTATGAAAGTCACTGTGTGTTCTTTCAGTTCCTAAAAGAATATCCAGCAATTTACTAAATATTCACAAAAAATACGTAACTGCAAGAAAACAGCATAACATTCACTCTAATAACTTTGCTTTGTAGTAAAAATGAGAAATATTTACTTACTCCAATGACTATTTCTTATTTATGAATATGCTAGGAGGTTCCAGGTGCATGCAAAACCCTGACTGTACTAGTCATTTAGTGATGATGGAGAATACATTAATTTGGAGAAGATCTTTTACCTTAAACCAAAAGCCCAAACTGTCTATCTTTCTCCCTCCTACTTCACTTAGCCTTCTCTTATGTTGCAAACTGTACACTGTTATTATTAGCACCATCAAGATATTCAATAACATTATAGGCTTGAAGGTTTACTGATGCTTTATTACACAATGATGAAAATATCACAATGCCTCTAACTTCATTAAATCAGGCATTTCATTACAGCATCCTGCAAGTATAGAAAACTGATTGTCTTGTGTCAGCATGGCCTGAATCCAGTTCTTGCATACAAGACATGGTTACTAATGAACTTTGTAAGTCAGCTGAGACTTGATCATCTTTCTTTCCCCCCCCCCCCCCCCAGTTTTACTGCACTAGGAATTATAAGTCAGAAGAGCAAATAGAAAGACTTTATTACAGCTTATCATATAGTTTGACAAAACAACCAATAATAAACCAGAAACTAATTAATTGCAATTTGCACAGCAGTTGATATCTCACAAAAAGGTGAAGTTTGAGGTAAGAAATTATTATCAGCAATTTATAGAAGGGAGTTGCAGTTTTGGGGTTTTCCCTGCACATGACTACTGATCAGAAAAGGGTGGTATGGGGAGCTAGAAACCTCTTCTGATTTCTATTTTCTGATTTACCTGTAAGGGACTGATTTATCTGACTGTCCGTGTGATCTGTAGGAGTATCTGTGCTGCTAGTTATTTGTGTATGGAGAAGACTATTTTTTAAGCACAGACTTTTCCCAGATCCTGCGTGCATGACCAGAACCTTCATTCAGGCACAAACGTAATCCACTATATTCCTCACCTTGCAGTGTAAATTCACTATGAAGAGTCATCTTTCATGAATACAGTTAACAGACCTGTGCTCAACCCCTTCCACATACTCACCTTTGCATCTCCTTTATTCTTCACTTCCCAAACTGCGAGAGAAGAAAGGAGGCAGCCGACCAGCTACATACAAATCCAGAGTGCTCTCCAAGCTCTTTATCTGTTAATTTAGACATGAACAACTCAAAGCAGGAGAGGAAGATCTGAACCAGTACTAAGATAAATTATCTAAGACTACACAATGAGCCTGGTAGAACAGGAATAGCCATGATATCCTCCCCATTACAGTCCTCTGGATTTTTCACCACACAGTTTTGAGATTAAATGAATGAGCATGCTGAGAAGTCACGTTTGAAAAGACAGCTTGTACAATGCAATTGCTCCCATTTTGGGCCAGGGTAAAGATCAGAATTGGAGCCAACCCAAGGAACGAGATATATGAAATGGAAGCGTGCTTTTTTTTGCATGTGAACAGTTTTCTCTTGAAAAAAGATCATTATTTGGGAGAACCATCTACTTCTATTCTCAAGCAGAAAAAAAAAAATGTTTTCATGTTGTTCCATTTCTGTGTTACTGCAGTAATGTATTTTAGTGATTGTATGCCTTTCTGATTATTTTGAATTACTTCTCAAAGAGTTTGAATTTACATTTTATCTAGACACCAAGCTTACCCAGAAAGATCTCTTTCATTTCAGTGCTAGTTTGAAAATCCATTATTTGGTGTTCATCGTATGCAGGTTTTCATTTCCAGCAAGATTACCGTGGCAGAATAATATCGACAGACTCAATGGTTTCACTAGGGATGAGTTTTCTTGTAGTTCAGAAAAAGCCTAGTTTCCCCAAGCACTAAACTTGGAAAATTTGGGTCCTAGTCTGGAAAATATGGCTTGTTTTCAGAGAGCAGTTTAGCATCCTCACCTCCTGCTTGGAATCTGCCCCTCTTTTACTTGGGCCCCTCCTGGCTTTCAGAATGGCTAATACTGGTTCCCTTGAGAAAAACAAAATCGTTTTATGTTTGAATATAGGATTCTGAATCAACTGGAAGTAATGGTCCTGCAGCTCCTACTCAGTGTAATCTCGGTGATGAGAGCTGCTTTACCAGCACTGACCCTCATTATGTCCTTCAACCAATACTCAAGAGTTAAAGTTGTTCCAGATACAAAATTTTCTTCCTTAAGAAAGTTTAGCATTAGTCAGTTCCAGTGGTCTCGAGGGAGAACCAGTCTTGATAATATTCTTAACCCATCTATTCCAAATCAGGTAAAATCACTGCTTCACTCTCTCTCATGAGCCCAAAATATTTTCCTATAACCTGGTGCCTCTGTCTGTTTCAGACTTTGGGTAATACATAGCACAGTGATGCTTTGGTCCAGTCCAGGGGCCCTTCATTGTTCCCAGAGTGCAAACGTGTAGTCCCTGAATTTTGAAAGAGTACCCTGAAAACTGGAACTGCTGGTTGAAATGCTGCTTGTGAAGAGTATTATGTAAACTTCTGATTTAGAAAAGACAGCATGAGAGCACCAATATTTCAAGTTGAAAGTAAGTGAAGAACTTTCTGTCAGCTGTTCTATTTGAAACAAAACTGAAATTATCAAGAAATGTGAATTTTAAACTTACTCAGATTTTCTTTATTGAGATATTCTCATTTGTAACAGTCATTTCTCACTGCTTTAGAAAGTGATGCTTTTCCAGTAACATTATGATTTTGACAAAATCATTTATTTCTAGACTTTGCTTTTAGAAGAAAATGTCAATCATTTGTATTGCACTATTAATAGGTGGCCAATTGTACAAAACTCCAGCTCATTTTGGAGACAACACTAGTGTTTCTATTCAGCATTTTAATGATGATCTAAGGAGGAAAGAGAGCGGAATCAGGACATGATGCAAGGCAAGGAGGATGAGAAGAAAAGGTGTGATGTGGAAAGGAGGGAAATGCAGAGGTCGAAGTGTGCAGAAATAGCAGTTAATTGTTGTATTATGTGGAAAAACACTGAATTTTTATAACAATTTACTCGGCAAATCAATCACATTGATAACTTTTGCTGTATGTAGAAACTGTTGTTTCTGATAATTGTGCTAAGCTTCCTGTTAGCATCAGTAAGATGACTGATGAAGACTTCAGGGAACATGAGAAGCACACAGATTTCTGGGCCATATGCTGTAATTCCCATAGGAATGCAGTCCTCTCTTCATATTGGGTTTGGCACTTAAAGGCTTGAAACCAGATGAGGGAAAAAACCTTCAAGCACAGCAATAGAGGTGAGTTGCCATAAGTTGGTCCTGTCTTACCTCTGCTCTTAATACAAAAGGTTCCTTAATTGTAATGAAAACAAAAACAAGAAACCTGTTCAAAATGTGTAAAACCCATAAAGGATCTGAGCCACAGTTACTTGCCCCTTTGGAAGGCACAAACATAAAGCAGTGTTTCATAGCACTTCTCCAGAATTTTGTCTTCAGGCTTTGTCTGGTAGTGAAATGCTTAAGCAAAGAGTTACAAGAAAATGAGTTGTTAGGGCAGTGTCACCCACATGTGCAAGATAAAGTTAGCAATTGCTCTCCCTTTTTAAGTGAGGACATTCTGCAGCTCATATATGAAGTTAAATTGGGAATGCTTCATCACAAGACATTAGTACTTATATTTATGCAAAGACAATATACTGTTTTGAAATACATCTCTTCCTAGCGTTTTGGGTTTTTTTCCCCCAAAACCCAGTCCCTTTTATACTTCCAGTCCTTCTGCTTTTCCTGGTTGTGAGCACTCTCTGACAAAGAATGAAATCTATCACTCTCTCTTTCCAGAATTACCCCCCACCCCCAGCTTCTCTCTACTCTTCACAACAACAGCACAGAAGAGTGCAGTCTTAAAACAAAATTTTCTACAGTGTGTCATGTTACTGCAGAAATTTAATGATATTCAGGGCTAGGAGAAAAGAGCAGCTGCCCTCCAGGTGGTGTTCCATAAATGCTCCCCAGAACCCAGCAGGAAGCTGTATAAGTTCAATTCAGTGAAGCAAATTCAATCATTTGCCCCTTTGTAAATGGAGCATAAGCAAAAAGACAAAAAAAAAAAAAAAAATCTTTGAAGGACCCTAACATAAGAACTACAGGTACCTAAGACCTCACAAACACTTTTTTTTTTTTTTTTTTGCTGGTGTCACTGTATTTCAGGTAAGCTTAATAGGATCTAACTAGCAGCAATTTCTCTTTGGAGCACTGTGGAAAAGTTGTAAGAAATTCCCATAAATATCCAATATTTGTTTCACACAGTACCCAACAATTAGCAGTGACTAAAATGCTATAAGTTTAAGAAATTGTTGCCATAATGCTTTTTTATAAACATTAGAAAGCTTTTCCAAGGAATTAACTTTTTGTGACAAACATAATTAGTACAGCATTATTTGATTAAGTATGAAGACTGCTGTGAATTTTCAGTTCAGGTTATTATTATTTTGTTATAGACTCCACCTACAAATTAGAAGTACAGTAGTAAATCTTTTGAGTCACAGCTCCTTTTAATACTAATTTTTATGCTAGTGCCTAAGATTCACAATTATCCTGCACAGCCACTGTCACAACTGACAGTGAGCTTTATTAATATGTTATTCAAAATAATATGCAACCATCTTGTTACACTAATCTGCTTGGATTATTTACTAGATATAAGCGAATGACAATATTTTTACTTTATTTTTGCAGGCTTGAACTTCACCTTGTAAACAACATGAGAGTGAATGCTTTTCCTCTAATTTGTTGAACATTTGGCCTGATTTTTATCTTAAACAGGTATGAAATATATTAGAAAGTGATAAAAGACATTTTCTGTCCTCATGGAACTAAATAATGAAAAATAATAAACATATTGGATTAAAAATAGGAGTTTGGCAAATGATTAATACATTATCTCTTGAGGTACTTTGAAGAGAAAAATTGTAGAGATGAAATTCTGTGTACTGGAAACCTTCTGAATTTCACAGTGCATTTTCTGTTGGTAATGTTTTAGAAAGGCTTTCAAATTCACTGAGTGTATATATTGAGAAGGAACAGCTGGATTAACCTGATACCAAATTAGTGATCCACTTTCTAAGAGTGCTTCTAAGAAGGAAGAAGACTTGGTTTTATATCATGAAAGGCCATTCAAGGTCTCAAAACTTGTGTTTGGTCTTTTTTGAGTGGCAATGCATTAAGACGACAAATGACAAAATCTGTAGTCCAGTTCTTGAAACTGTATTTTCTTTATGGACTATTACACTGTCAAAACTCTACTTTTATAAGGTGCCCAAGTATGAATTTATACAACAATAAAATTTCTAAAGAAGCCATAAATGTATAAGGGATAAGTAATGATTGTTATCACAAAAGTATGCATACCAGAGCATGTATTTAACCAATCTGCTCACTTTCCTTCACCAAATCAAGTAATATATTTTCATGCTGCACTATTTTACAATTACATAAATTCTGCTAGCCAAATAACCGGATGACAAATTTAGACTGTCACAGGGTATGTGCAGACTGCCAAATTGCTTGCTGAGCTCCAGTTCTCACTCAGACCCGTGCTCCCCAGCATATCCAGAGAAAGAAACCAGTAACCCCAGCAAAGCAGGAGGATGGAGTGGCTGGTTCAGATTGAGCTTCCTGTTACCACCATCTCAACCCAAGTGCTTCAGTAATTCATGTGCCTGTTCAGCTTGAGTGCACAAAAATGGTGCAAGATGATAGCATTGGATGCTCTGACTTACTTGTGTAGCCTGGTGCATGTGGGTGTGGAGCAGTCACAGAACCCCATCCTGCACAATGACAAGGATGCTGCAGTAGAGAGAGGTCAGAGACAGAGGAACTTTCATTATTTATTTTGCTATAAGGCTTACCTGGGGTTGTAGTAATTTCACTAGATGGAGAAGTTTCAACCCTTATGCTGAATTTCCTTATCTTACTACCCCCCCATTCCCCACCAAGTGTATTGAGTAACCATGAGGATACACTACTTTTGTGGGGTTTATTAGGAATTAGTTGCAAAGCACACAGAAAACTGCCTACTAGTGGGAACGTTATCCAGCCTAAAATTGCTTCTGTAGCTGCTGGGCCATAGAATCAAATCATAGAATTGTTTAGGTTATAAGATACCATTGAGTCCAGCTGTTAACTGCAACACAGGGACTTCCTTACCTCTGAGGCTGGAGAAAGAGCCATGTTTCTCTGAAGAATATTTCTGAGGCTGTCATAGAAATCACAACTTTTCTAAATTAAATGGAAAATATTTTTCAATTTAGCGGAGAACACTAAGAACAACTGTTTGAGCATTAAAGCTAAAACCTGATCATTTTCATATAAAATTAATGATCTTTGGACCAAATACTCTTTTCTTACAAATTGTTTTCTTAGAAGATAAAGAGCGCTTAAAAGGAGCAGGAATAATTATCTGGTAGACTCTATACCTCTCTGCTTATGAAATTGAGAAGCTACCATAACCCCCACTGAAAAAAAACCATTGCCATTTATTATCTGCTCCCATAAATTTTCCATCTTTATTGCACAAAATTTGTAGACATATGTCCAGTTTGAGCCTTTCTCTAGTAGGAAGAAGGCAGAACTGTTTAACATAATAAGTAGTGTAATCTGAGTATAAAGATGTGAGCTGTGGCTAAGTCTGTGTAGCTGTATTAATTTCTGTGGAACAACTCCTAATTTAAACTATTTTTCAGGAAAATACAATACTTTGAGTGTTTTGAGTTGTTTGGAGGTTTTTCTATGTTATCTAGAAAAGCATATGTTCAAAATAGGGATAGACCCTGTTTGAGGTATAAGCAACTGTCTTTTGAAAAGTGTTTTAAAACTCTGAAAGCCAAGCATGAAAAGCAGAATTGGTCAAGCAATATTATTTTCTGAATGAAAAATTGGATAAATGCTAGGTTTTAAGAAATTTGTGATTCAGCCAGGAAACGTTCCACTCATCTGCAACTTTTTAGTATTTGTTAACTATTTTTTTCCTTATTTGTATCCCTGACTGAATTGCATACTGTTCAGAATCTCCAGTGTGGTTGACTGATGATCATTTGTTACACTCCTTGACTGTGTGACTAAAGCTGCAGTTGGATATCTATGCAAAAATACAGAGAATTTTGTCAGGTTTTTGGTTGGTTGTTTTGGTTTTTGTTTTGTTTCTGGTTTTGGTGTATTTTTTGGTTTGTTGCTGTTGTTGTTGATTGCTTGGTGTTTTTTGGGGGTTTTTTTAAGTTGGTTGTTTTTGTGGGTTTTTTTGTTTGGTTGGTTTTGTGGTTTTGTTTGTTTCTTTGTTTGTTTGTTTGTTTGTATTTTCTCTTTTGTGAAGCAGTTTTGCATTGTTTAATAGACTTTAATAGAAAGTTCTTAATTTTCCATTTTTTTCCCTCCCCTGAAATCACTCATTCTGCTACTCCCAGGACCAGTGCAGGATATGGAGACTGTGTGAAAAGCAAGGGACTATTTATATCAATATCTCTACAAGCAGGTCTTTAAGTCAGTGTGTGGAACTAAGTACACCTCTCTCTGTTGACCTTATGCACCCTATGCTGGTTGACTCAGCCTTACCTGCAGAGTGCCTGACCCTCCACATACTGATCCGTCACAGGTGTTGCCTTCCCCATGGGACCTGAAGGGTACTTCTAATTCTAGTAGCTAAATCCCATTTTTTTCCTGGTGGATTTCAACACTGAAGCTGTATTGATACAGCTTTTTTTTTATATACATTTCAGTGTACTTTTTTTTCTATTATTTCCTACTGATTTGTTGCTATTTGACAGTCCAAAGAGAATTATTAAGCCTATCCTATTTTCCTTTGTTTTACTGGAAATGTTTTCCTGTTTTGTTTACTATTTATTAAAAGGTTGCATGAAGCCAAATATATTTTATACTAAATAATAGTTCTGAATAATTGATATATTAAAAATATGTGACACAAAATGCTTAAAATTCCAAGCAAGTAACTGTCATATCGTTTGTCTGAAACAATACAAATTTGATGTAACTTGTCTGAATTCCTCTGCTGATTTTAGAAATTACTTATACCTTGCTACATTTGCTGATATTCTCTTCCTGAGGGTCACATTGTTTGGACTATAAGCTTGCTGCCCACAGTTTTTGTATTCCAGCGTCAAGACAAGTCATAAACAGTGAAAAATCTCATTACATTTGTGAAGCGGACATTGTAGAAATCTGTTTGCCTTTTGTGCCATTTCATTATACAATCTATTGCATCCTTTGTTGCACCTAGCAAATGAAAATGCCCTTAAATGACTTTTTAATATGTCCTTTTCCCCCCATTTTATTCATATTGAATTGAGTGAGCAGGGTGCAGATAGTGGGCAGTGGTAAGAGAGGATGAAATACTGGTACCTGTGAAATCAGTGGCAAAAATTCAGTTACACAAACAGGAGCTCAAGGAGGAACAGGAGAAAAACATGAGCATGGTATATACCATCTCCCAAGATCTCTGTGATTGTGTGCTGCTCTCATGGGACCTTACTGCAATCCACACTAAGGGCTTCTAGGTCTGAAATCTGAGCAGATGCTGAATGTCCTATTCCTCCATCACCTGACATAGGTGTTACTCCTGTGCCACAGGCTGTAGCGGAGAGTTCATCCCAACCACTGCTGGGGCTGTCAGGTCTTAGCTTTCTGTGCAGACGGTGGGGAGATACGGGCCATGTCCCGCATGGTAGATGTTCTGGCTTATTTAGAAGAACAGATAAAGACACACAAATCCAGAGATTCAAATATATCCCTTCCTTTTTAAAACAATGGCTTGAATTTTCATACATTTTCTGCAGCACTATATCTCTGAGTATAGAGAATAATTACACTCATGACTCTCTTGCAAGGAGGATAATACCTGGTTACGTGCTGTGCAGCTCATTTCCAACATCAATATAGAAATAGAGTGGACAGGCTCATTTTCACTTGTGACCTACAAGGCAAGTACCAAGGAGTTCCAAATTTTCAGGAGTGAGAAAATGTTTTTTAAAATATAACACCATGACTTAATATGTAAGCAAAACAAATCTTCAATACTAAGTTTTCCTATTAAAAACATCAGTTAAAAATTCAAGTGTCTTCTCTCTGATTTTAGAAAGAGTTTCTAAAGTATGACCTCTGTTTTTGATAGCTAGATAGACAGTTATGGATTTACAAATAGAGAACTTGTACATAAATCAAAGTAGGTACTCAGTAGAGGCATTTATATCCAAATTTAGTGTTTTTCTGAATGTTATCTGAGAGGGACTTTTTTTACATCCGTGTTATAAATTCCTGAAATTAGGAATTCACAATATAGAATTGCTTAGAAACCTTTATTTATAGCTGTACTAGCAGATGCTGCAATAGTAAATACTAGCCTCTAAGCTATTCTCATTATGATATTCCAATCATTCATACCAACTTTTATTATGAGCCTTCTAATGCAATGTAATGTACAGTGTCTCTGCCACACAATTGAAACGCACATTTTCCCCATGTCTATGTCTTTTCTTGTGAGTAAAGTTCTGTAATTGAAAGTGTTTTATCAGCTCTAGAATAAAAGACATCAGAGGCAGGAGGGAAGGGATTTAGTTATACAGCTCTTGTTGATAATGAGAGCTTCACTGTTACTAAATGTTTACTAAAGATAAGAACAAAATGTATTTGTGGCATGAACTTCAGATAATATTTTACCCGTTCTTTGAGCAGGTAAGCAAAACAAACACTTTATCATTTTCAGTAGTGAACTCAGCAATAATTTGCAGAGAAGGAGAAGAAAGAGGAACTAAAAAAAATAAAAGAGCAACTGTGACTCTGTTTATGATATGCCAAATGGTGGTATTTAGACAGGGGCTAAAGCAGAGGAGGGGCAGAGACATATTTCCTTTGAGAATATTTGGAAAAAGACTGCACGAAGTGCCTGTGATGACAAAGTGCTTCTTTGTGTGTTCTTGACATGCTTTGTGGTGGGTGGGGAAGGAGCCCCACTACACCCTTTTTCTTGCCCATCTTCTCTCTGAGTGTTTCCTTGGAGTTGACAAACCCCGACTGCTCTCTTTGCTCATTTGGTCTCTCGAGTTCTTTCTTTATTCTGTGCATCCATGACATTCACCATCTAAATACAAGCATTATTTAGCTCCCTAGTTCTGACACTACGTAAGTCAGTCCTTTAAAAATTTCTGCAGTCTGTGGTCACTATGTGTTTCCAGGGAAGACCCTGACATCTGTAAAGCCCACTTGTCTCAGGTACCCTCACAAGGGGGTGATTATTGGACATGAGAGCTTTTTCCCATGGAGGCAAAAGAGCTAATTTAGCATTATCATAACACCGTCTATGCTGACACAGAGTATTTACAGACCAGGCCTGGGGGCACCCCAACTTGCTTTGAAACCAGCTTGTTTGAGCCGCTCACAGCCTGACCCATCTAGTCAGGGACCACATTGCTGGAGTGTCCATGAATAGCAAGTGTAGGTGTGTCTCCTTTTGTGCCATGACGGCACCTGAATTAGAGATAAGTGATCTGTAAAGTCTAGCTTCTAAATCTAGTGTAGTCCTTAGAGTGGCCCTTTAGAAACATGACAAAATCACCAGTAATGAGCTTCTCTGCCACTTTAAGTCTCTGAGGAGCCTTACCTCTGCATTAGCTGTAAAGGGTCTTCATCTGCATCTGGCTGAGATAGCTGCCAGGGCCTCATGCTGGGCAGACTTGTTTACTCGACCATTTTACCTGATTACTCACATGACAGTGATAAGGAGCATATTTGCTGGCAAAAAGGTGTAACTCATCAATAATGGTAGCAGGAGGTCATTTGATGACATACTTGGACACACTGTGTGTTTGTTTAGTTTTAAAAGTACTCATCTGTCAGGGGAAGGGCAGCTAAAGATGCATGCCACATAAATCAGAGGAAAACCACTTCAGCACATCTGAAAATCCAACAGATGCTTTTCAGTGCTGGCACTGGCCATAACAGTTAGTCATCTTCTCAATTATCTGTGTTGGTTAGGACTGGAAATGGCCTTTAGTCCGCTGTTGGGAGGTTAATGAAGATGTGGCTTTTTTACCAGGTACAGGAGAGGGTGTGGGACAGATGGATAGACACCCAGCTGCTGCTATGGGCAGCATGGGCTGTGCCTAGAGCTGTCACAGCTGGAAGATGCAGAGGCAAATGCCATGGCCCATTGGAGGTGACCAATGTCTTGGAGCTGGCCTGAGTTCAAACCTGTGTTTTCTCAGAGTAATTTCTGAGGGCACATAGAGTATACTGTGTTTCTCTATAGGGTGTGAAAACAACAAATTTGCCATGGATGGTGGTGTTCTATCAGCTATTTCAGAACCACAGCTGTGTAATGGCATAAATTTGATCTATGATGAAAGCAAACTCTCTAGACCTTTACATCCTTTCCAGGTAAAATGTATTTGGTCTGCTTCCAAAACTCTCATAAGATTGTGATGGAATGAGCAACTCTTACTCCACAGGGCTGATAGAAGGTGCCAGATTTTCCCTTGCTGTAGTATAAAATCCCACTTATTTTCACTCTATAGCCAAAAAGTGTAACCACATTGCCCATGTATGATATTTTTCTCATATATACTGACAGCCAAGTACTACCCTGATTCTGTAGGCAGCTGCATATTTAGGATGCTCTTTCTGTTAAATGCCATTACACACCCCCTCATCCACATCTGTTTCATGTAAAACCTGTAAGATCCTGAAATACCCTTTGGAGACCAAGCCCAGTGCTGCTATTTGCAGATATAAAGACAGTATCACAGTGGTAGCATTTGTTTTAATCTCACCTTTCATTATAATAAGCAACAGAGCCGTTCATATTGTGTATTAGAGATTTTTCTTGTTCTGTTTTTCACAATTTATTCGTCTCTGCCTAAATCTATATATATTATTGTAGGGCTTGATGAGGATAGTGAGATACTGTTTTTTATTTATTTACAGTATATACCTATGTGTATATTTGTACATGTGTATATGTAAAGGAAGGCCATGGAAACATTTTGATATCAGTGCTGTTTAAAAATAACAATGCAAAAATAATCAAGAAAAAAGCAACAAGAAAAATAATCAAGCAATTGAAAAGAGTATGTGCAAGGTGAGAGTAGGAAAAAAAAAAGTACCAAATTACAGTTTTGGTCAGTATCTATTTTTAGAATTTCCTACTATGGTTTGTTATGTCAGTTGTTCTACAGTGGGAACAAAAAGAAATTATGTTACTGTGTAATAATCTTGAAAGGATGACAGTACATTAAATGTAAGGATGGTGACTCTGTATCAAGATACAGTCATGTTTGGTATTTGATTTTAAAAATATAATTTTTGTATTTCTTGCTCCCTTAATTTCCCCTCTCCTTTCCTCCTGCTTCCCTCCAATTCCAGAGAAATGTAACCCTACTATACATAAGAGTATTAAAACTGCATAGAAAAAAGAGTATTTTGCAGAGTTGGAGATATTTTTCAGTAGACATAAATTGAAATAGGTTGTAATTAAAAAGTGCAATAACAGAACCTACCAGGAAATACTTAGCTCTTTCTGCTACCTTCCCTAAAAGGCACATACTTATTTGCTTAAATAATTATTTTTTAAAATTCACTTTTTGAAAGTAGATGTCAAGCTTCTTATCAAAGGTTAAATTGCTGTCAAGAAAGAAGAAGTTTTGACTGGTTTTAATTTGTGTCTTTCAGGTTTTTAACTATGTCTTTAAGAAGCCGTCTTCAGGGCATGCAATAATACAGACATGCATATGTATATACAAACATAGAGAGAGAAAGAAAGAGGGAGAGAGCATCAGTAAGTCATCCCATTCAGGTTTGTCAAGAAAATAATATTCTTCTTTTATTTGTGAAGTCCATAAATGTGTTCAGAATAATTACCAGAGTTGCAGTAAGCAATCCACTATCGATTCACAATGTGATAAGACAGTATCTTTTTTCCTACTGGGAAGGGTCACAAACTCACTGCCATTCACTCACTCAGTTGTGGGAGGGAAACCCAGACGCCAAACTGCTAGAGCTATGTGTTTGACACGGTTGTTTTAGCTGAGACCAACAGACAAGAAAAGGAAAAGGCTGCAAGCCTGGAACAAAATTACCGTATGTTTCAGCATAATCTTTTCTTCTTGTGAATTTTGTCATCAAATTTTATAAGCTTTTCCTTGAATTTTATAAGCTTTTTCCCTTGAAGGGATTTCTCTTCTTCACCTTCACTGTTTTGGAAAACAATTTTAAAAAAATAAAATTGGTGGACTACCTTGCCCGTTTGTTGTTTGATTGTGTGTTTTGTGTTTTGTTGTTATTGTTGGTTTTTTTTTTTTCTTTCTTTCAGTCCTACTGATTACCTAAATTTAAATGACTGGAACTATGCTTTTAATGTGAAACTAGATAGTGCATACATTAAGTAGAGCAATTAGCATATTTCTGACACTGACTTGCTGCTTCCTTGATCAGTGCTTACATATGCATGTTTGTGCCCCTTGCAGCAACAGAAGGTTTGTAAGAAAGAGTCATGAAGCCAGGAAACTACAAGCAGTGATGAAAATTTGAGGAGGAAAAAAGATGAACGGGAAGCCACATACAACCAGAAACTTGAAAAGAATTATAGTGCAGATATGCACGGATATTGTAATCTGAACCACACCAAAAAACCTGCTTGGATTTGTTGTAATTTTCTCATCCTTTTGCTTGGAGAAAATTTACAGAGTAAAATCAGCAGCTTTGATATAACTTCCCTCTGAAGTCCAGTTCAAGTTCTCTTTAATTCTCCTGTCTTGAGCTGTAATTAGAAAATGAACCGTGACTGTACAGACATCCTGGTTATTAACTGTGCAGTCAATACTTTTTTTTTTTTATTATAAGGAGGGGATGTAGTTGTCTTCAGCCCTGAACAAACCTCAGAAATGTTATTGCGAAGTTCATGAAACTCAAGAGAACTACAGCTAAGGAAAAAAAGCAACTTATCACTCATCAAATGTCTGTGCACAGATCTAAAGCATTTGCTCTGACGAGTCAGTCATGATATCTCAATTGGTCATGTATGAAGTGTGTGTTATTTTGTTTAGCAAATATAATGTCTGGAATAGACTGCTTTATTGACAATGTGCAGGGATTAAATTTTTCCTCCTCTTGAGACCTAATTTAAAGGTCTGTTTTTTCCCTCAGTTCTCCATTTACTCATGTTTTGAACAGCAAATTGAAGAACCATTATGTTAATGCACAAATTTCCTAATCTTGAATTAAAATCTCATCACTGCTTTGCTCATATAGTAACCAATGAAAGCCTAAATAGTGGGAATGAATTCAGGATCTCTGTCTTGCTGTTGTTGGAATGGAAAACACTGCAGAGATAATTCACTTGGTCCCACCTTGCTAACACAAGGCTCTCTAGCAGCTGATCACTCTCCAAGGAGACTGTTTACTTGCCCTTGCATGGCACAGATATGAGATAAAAACAAAGAAAATACAAGTTACCATTGTAATTCCTCTGACTTCTTCACCCACAGAAGACATTATTTTCTGTCTGGAACTTATTTTTATTAATGGATTTCATGTTTGAGGAAGATATCATCTTCACACGGTTTGGTGACTGACACCTTTCCAGGACAGATACAGTGCTGATCACCAGTTTCCTCCCTTTCTGTCTACAACATCAGCTATTCTCTACAAAGGCTCTCTAAGGAGCCATTTAGTCACTGTCACAGTTAAAGGTAAAATTCACTGTTGTGCAAAGAGTTGTTGTGCACCAACATCAGAATTAAATGATATTTAAATATCTAGTCTTCTGTGAGGGATAAATTTCACCTTTGGTTCTTATATTCGATTGAGGCAACCAGCAGGGATTACACAGTGTGCCTCTGTGAGTTTCTTTCAGATGTAGTTTTAAACCTAGAAGCCCTGTTCCAAATTTCTTTTTCATCTACTACATTGATTGATACAAAAATTTGTCATGGAAAGGATGATGAAGAAAATTTGGAAGGCTAAATTGAATTTATCTATTTACAAAACACTAGTCCAACTCTGCAAAAAGACACTGTGATTTGCAAAACATCGTTAGTCCATTTCTTATTTCTTGGGTGAACACATCTCAGTTGATAATGAAAGAAATCTAACTTTTCAGTTGAGAAGCTTCCTAGTATTTGTGGGGAAGATTTTATTTTCCAGTAGGTATTAGTCCAAAAATCCCTAGGAAATAGCAAAAAGAGTCAACCACAATACAATCTACAACCATCAGCAGGACCTATAGCAACTCTGATTCTGCATTAAAAATGTTTCTGCAAGAAAAGTTGTTAAATTCTGATTTATTTTATGCCTTTTTTTTCTCCATACCTTATTGCAGTAACATTTTGGGGAATGTTTTAGGCAAAAAGGCATTTTCTCAAGAAAGAAGTAAGCTTTTATGGGCTGGGGTTAAGTAGAAAAGTTGTGATGGAGAACAATATAGTAACAGATTGTACTACAGTTGCATCTTTCATCTGATGATTTTAAAGTGAAATTCTAATAATGAATCTCTAAGTTATTCTTTTGAGAAAGGTATTATTTATTAAAACCACCTCACCCACTATTAGAATCCAGGAGAGGTAACTTCAGATATATAACAGTACATAGAAACAAATCTCAGTATTTTAAAGTAACAAAGAAAAATGTATGACATAAAATTGAAACTTCAGGAGGAATTTATAAAAGTAGAATATAATTACATGAATTAGAAACTGGCTGAAACATTGGCATTATCACCAACTTTTGTGAAATGTCATGAAATATTTAATAACAAGTTGCTGGTTCAAGGGAAGTAATCCCAGGACAAGTACCTTGACTTATGTTTCATTAAAAAATATATTAAAAATATGTAGATAGATAGGACACTTTGACTAAAGCTATAAAAATGAGTTTAACATATTTGGGTACAATATATGGAACTCACTTCTGCTGTCTCTGAAATTGTATCTGCAAGGAAATGGACTGGGATAGATCTAGTGAAAAAAAAATACTTGGCAGGAGTTACATTGGAATACCTTCTTTCTTGGGCAGTGTATTTTAGAATACAGATTATTTTATTCTAGAATAATTGTCACTTTGACAACATTTACGAAGTGATAAATAAAAAGAGGGAAGGGCGGGGGGAGAGGCTGTAATCCAAAACAGATTGTCCACAGATGAAATTGCAACAAACTATTCCAATTACATATTGCAGCATAAAGTGCTGCACAACAGTTATTCTGGCCAGTGCCATTATTGGAAAGATGTCCTAAAAATATGCTGTACAACAGGCAATGCAGATGCTATAGCCAAGGTAGCTGTGTAAATTGTATTGACTTCTCAGGATTTAACTAAATGTTCATATTATCTTCAGTTCTCATAGGTTGTGAGACAGAAAGCCTGTTTTAATATTATCTGGTTTAATGCAAGATATTACTTCTATATACAACCCTGTTATTGACACTGGTTGTACACCATTACAGTTATAAAAAATTACTACTAAAGGGTTAAATATAGAAGGATTTAGCTCACCTAAGAATATGTCATGTGCTTGACAGTCCTTCAGAGTATGCAGTAATCCAGAATAATGATTCATTGTAAGAGCAATAATTTCTAGTCCACAGATCTTTTTTTTCAAAAGGTTAGTGATGACAGAAGTAAATGAAAAGAAGTGAGGTTCATAAATATCTAACTCCACTGTTTAGGTGTAAAACATATTTTTCATGACTCAGTCAAACATCTTACTTTCTAAAAGTGTAACTCCAAGTTAACTAATTAAAATCAATCTTAATAGATTTTTTTTCTATTCAGTCTCTCACCTGGTGCCTGGGAGCAGTTTTAGATACATACTTAAGAAAGCCGCACCTTGTGTGCAGCTCAGACAGTCGTACATGCAAGAGGAGGTGGCAGAATCTTGTGTGAGCACTGAGTGTGCTTTGACTGCAGAAAGATGTACATGTAACTGTTAGCATTCAAAGCAATCACTTTAGGACATACACCCTTCTTCAGTCTTCTTCCTTGTGGTGTTAAGACACAAATAGTGTGACATCCTATTTTTAATATAGAATCACGATCCCTTATTTTGCTTACCCTGATATCACTTTAGATGCTTCAAATGTGTGTTGTACCAGAATGCTATTGCTTTACTTGGGTGTTATGGAAACCTGACATTAGCATTTTCATTTGGGGAAAAAAAGACTCTGGAGTTTTCAGTAGCCACAAGAATCCAGGATCTCAGTTTTATGTCTCATGAAGGTGATAGCTTCAGCAGTACATTGACTCTTTGCTTTCCAGATTGACTCAAAAACCTTGTTTCCCTGTAGTCCTGACCCCTTTTTCTCACATTCTGAAGAAGTTTTAAATAGTCATTTTAGTGCAATTTTTAATTACACTGATACAGAAAGGCATATTGGCCATGTATTTCCAACTTCTATTTACTTATTTACCCATAATAAAGTTTTTGGGGTTTTCCTTTTTGTATTGAATCCATTCATATGAGACATGCCTGCCATTTTTTGAGACAGGCCTTTATGTATTTAGGGTTTTTCTGTTTTCCTCTATTCTCTTTGTACTATTGAACATCTATGCAACATTTTCTTAACTTGCAGCAGGGTATAAGTGAAGAAAGAGATAAAGCAGTAACTGAAAATCTCAGAATTCCTTTAACTTTTGGAAAGGTATATTGGCCAATTTACAGTGGTTTATTTTGTTTGTTTTTCTTTTCCATAACTTTTTGTAAGCAAAGGAAGCTTGTGAACAGCTGGGAGTGGTTAAAGGAAATAAAAATGAGAAGTGGGAGAACCTAGCCACAATTTAGCAAGAAGTCAGTTGACTACGATTCCTTGACAGCAACCTAAGAGTAATAAAAGACAAGGAAAAAAATAAAAGGGGAAATGTGTATGATAATGTAAACCTCTTCTGACTAAAAGGAGCAAATTCATGAGGGAAGTGCAGATCCACAAAGGTCACTCTTTTGTAGAAGAGATCAGTAGGTTGATGCTAAATACATTTTTGCTGACTGTGGCAAAACAGTTCAGTGTTTCACTGATGATGCCAGATTTAAATTTAGCTTTAAGACCTTCACAAGGATTATTACAAGAGTGAAGCTTTCAGACATTTTCTAGGTCATTGCTGGCCAATTTGCACAACTGCCTGTTCTCTTTTGCAGAGTCATCGATAAGTTTCTCTTCATAGGTTGTTACTTCTCAGGCTTGTTTGAAGAGAACGTGCTCAAACAAGCAAACCTCTACTAACTTCTTTGCTTTGGGGAGGTGTATGGAAAATCTGCTCTCTTCCCTGGCTTCATATTTTTCTAAGGTGGTATTACATTACTGGAGAAATGCCTGAGGGAAGCTCACACAAGGGAGATGAACTATAGGATGGAAAACTGTTGTGGGGTCTATTTAAAAACGACACCACGAATGTGTATGTTTTAAGTTGATTGTCTGCTGAATGCCCATCTTAGACTGGTTATTAATGGCATTCAGAGCATAATTGCAATATTGATTGATTCACTATTTTCCCTTTGCAGGTCATAGTAAGCACTAACATGTTTTTATAATAATCAGCTGTAATTATTGAGGAGAATTAGTGTGGTTTCTACATTTGTCTATTTGTCTATTTTCATACACCTGTTCATACCATTTAGTTACTGGGAAAAGCAAGAAAATATAATTAGTGCTATTTTCACTGATGGAAAGGAGAAATGGCCTTATTACAAAAAGACCAAGTACATTTATCTACCAGGTGAAAATCATGCCACACCTTTAAGGGTGGATTTTATTAAGCACAGAGTTTTCTTCTAGTCTTGCATGTTGGGAGAAAAAGGTGTGTGTGGGTGTTTTGCTTTGTGACTTTTTAAGTTGAAGTTTCTATATAACTACTCTGCAAAATTTGGCGCTTGCCCTGAATGTTCTTACTGGTAAACCCTTTTTTTTTTTGGTAATTATTTTGAAAGCAAATGCTGCAGAAAAGAGTTGTAGAAACTCTTGCAGCTAATTTTCTTTTGAAAAAACATTTCTAAAGAAAGAGAAAGGTGATGTACATAAATTGTCAATTGACTCTAACTCCACATTGCTAAAAGATCATGTCAAACTCTGTCTCCCTAGGAGACCATTAGAAATAACTTCGCTGAGGCAAAGTGTCTGAAGTTACGGAGTAAGACATACTCCAGCTCTGTCATTTTGACTGAATCATGCATCAGTGATGCTCAGGGCAGGGGCTGGGGAAGTCACCAGTTCAGGATCTCTGCCGTACAAAAGGGATTGTAGTTTCTGTCCTGACCATATGATGACATCATGTCCTCAAAACATTGGGATAGGCTTCCACTGGAGGAAACAATTTTCTACTTTTAGCCACATGCATGAGCACTGGTTCCTAGATGGATGTGAACAGCTGGAAGGGAAAAGGAAGGGAGTAACTGGCAGTTTTCAAAGGCTATTTGTGCAAGGTAAAAGCAGGAGAAGGAAAAGACATCAAAGCCCTGAACCTGGAAAGTGATGAAGGATTCCTATAAGTTGCTGAACACCACTGATTTACAGGTTTGTCTGCATGGATAGTTACAAACCCATTGCAAAACTCTATCAGAATTGATGTTAATTAACATTCAAATTATGCTTGTAAGTTGTGCAAAAGTTGCAGTATTTCTAATTTTCAAATTGGAAACTGAGGCCCATAAGAATCAGGACTGGATATATACAAAAGTACAAATCTAAACCCCAAACCTCTGTGCTCTGAGCGTTCAATAAAGCCTCTTCCAAAATCAGTTACTCACAGTTTCTATAGGGTATTGCATAGGGTATAAGGTATAGCTGATGGACGCAGGGATCTCCTGTAGGACCCAGAGAAGCCTTGTTTCTATGGGCCTAAGCTACTTATTTTCTGTTATTTTAACATACAACCATTGCATATAAACATAAAATATGATTGAAAAACATTACTTTGACCTACATGTGTTCAGCATTTGCCAATATTTAGTGTATGGAGAATCAGCTGGAAGAAGGTACAAAACTGTGTCTCATGAAAAGCCATAGAAAAGCATCTAAATACCAAGAAAAAAAAAAATTCAAACAGTAGGTTTTGTCAGATTTTATTTTTTCTTTGCCAGGCTTGGATTGTTTCCATAGAAAGTTATCAGGATTGTAACCTGTATGGAAGTTACAAAATGTGTTTTATTGCAGGACTGTTTTATATAAAGCTGCTATATTTTCCACTAGTAATGAGAAATTCTGCCTCTGCAAACATGAGGATATGATTAGCTGACGTGAAAGATTTAATGTAAGCAAACACATTAAGTCCCTCAAACTGGGCTTAGCATCAGTATAACTTGACACTGGCCATGTGCAAAACATCTTTCATTTGCCCTTTTCTCACATTTACATGCTTTCTTATTTTTTAGATTAACTTATGTTTTTCAGTGTTTCATGTTTTATTCCCCCTAAAGTTTTTAAATCATTTCTGCAGTTGCATGTGTCAGGGAAAGAAAACATGTCACTCTATGTCTTTTACTGTTGTGTGGTAGCACTGGCTGATCATAGGCAGTTACTTTTGAGCTCTGTCCCAGAGGTGGTTGATAACAGCATGAACCTTTTACAGGAAAGCTCTGTGTCCATGTCCAGTGTGGGGTTAAGACTTGAAACTTCTCCTACTATTAGGTTCACAGCTCCCCTCTACCTTAATCAATACTATAGGATCCCAGGACATTACCAAATTGGCCATTGCTCATTATTAAATTTGATAGATGAATCATACTACTTAATGTAAACTGGAATGTAACAATTAAATGGTCATACACAACCACTGTAGGTCTTGATCCAACATTTTTGAAGTCAACAAAAGTTTCTTGACTGATTTGTCTTTGGATGAGGATATTCTTCTTCTTAAGAATGGTAGGCATCAAAATCAAATATTCATGAGCCATACAGAAACATATCTTTGCAAGATTAAGCTTTCCAGGAAAATGTTCAATATTTGTTGCAACACAGGAAATATTTCACATGTAATATTTATTAATGGAGTGGATTTTTTTTTTCCCAAATTATATCATACTTGTCAAATTAAAGAGAACTGCTTTTTTTTTCTTTTTTTTTTCTTTTTTTTTTCCTTGTGGGATTTTAGAATTATTGGTTTTGGTTTTTTTTTTTTTAGTCAGGTGAAGTTCTCAGT
>JANIJG010006241.1:30315-47366 GCA_024611175.1 Megaceryle torquata
AGGGCCTGTTTACAAAGGCCTGGAGTGAAAGGACGAGGGGTAATGGTTTTAAATTAGAAAGGAGTGGATTTAGATTGAATGTTAGGAATAAGTTCTTTACCACAAGAGTGGTGGAGCACTGGAACAGGTTGCCCAAGGAGGTGGTTGAGGCCCCATCCCTGAAGACATCCAAGGTGGGGCTTGATGAAGCTCTGAGCAACCTGCTGTAGTTGAGGATGTCCCTGCTCTCAGCAAGGGGGTTGGACTAGAGGACCTCTAGAGGTCCCTTCCAACCCAGACATTTCTGTTTCTATGTTCTATGTTTCTATTTAAACTCTTTATTCCATCTTAGCAAAAGCAAATGGTAGGCACTTAGTCTCTCATTTTGTTTTCAAATAATAACACTTCCAACTGTCCTTCTGAAGAATTTGAATAAAACTCTGAGTCAGTAATTGCATACTTACTACATTTAACTTTTCCTTCTGTTATACTATGCTGATAGCCTTACAGAGTTAATGGCTCTGTTCCTGTATTTCCCACTGAAATCTCAGAAGAGGATGTCTCCTTGTATGGCTGCATTGTCAGTAAAGATGAACACTATTTTCCATATCTCCGAGTTTCTGGAGAAGGATGAGGTGAGCTAAGAGGAAATGGCAGGGTTTGCTGCTGGGTCAGGTTGTCATTAGGACAATTAGCTGTGACATCATCAGGGCACCAGCCCTGTAAATACAGCCATGATGATAAATTCTGCTGAATACATGTTACTACCAAAAAGACTCTAGACAAGTATAAAATTCATATTTTAAGAAGGTCAGGGTGACTATATATCTTGTGTTTACATTTTATGTTAACAGCAAGTGAGTGTCCCCATAGACTAAAAACAGTGATGATTTTAAATAAATATTTTTTTAACTACATTATTTGTTTCTGTTGAAGAATTCAAGAAGAAAACAGTAATTTAGAAAAAAAAAAATAAAAAAAAGAAAAGTCCTTACAGCAGTTTACTCATCTTTATGAAACTAAGACGAGTTCCTGAACAGACAAGTGAGAAATTTTTAGTATACATCAGGAGGTCACCACACAGCATTTCTGGTACCACTAGATGACAGACATGATAATGTCTGATGACAGACATTGTAATAATTAGCTTTTTCTAGGTCTTTGCAAAACCATCTTTGTAGAGTCATAGTGTCTTTCACTTGATTGTCTCCCTTTTCCCTCATTAACATTTCAATCAACTATACTTTTCATTGGAAACCAAGCTGAGAATGTGGGGAATTATATGTTTAATGTTTTTTAAATAGGAAAAAACCCCGTACTCTGGATGACTGTACCCTGTCTATTTCCTTTTGTTGTCATTGCTATAATTGAAATTGCACTCATATGGTACAGAAAAGTATGATTTCCTTCCTCTGAAGGAACATTTTTTTTTTGAGTCTAAGGTACTCTTAAAAGGAAGATCAACACCAAACAGCATTGAGAATTCAAGTAGAAGAAACTTGAAAACTAATCTTTGGAAAGAGTAGGAGGTTATAAAGACAATGGTCAGGAGTCTGAGATTTTAGGTGCAGCATATGGGTACATTTAAAGAGAGAAATCACAGCCTGTTTTTCACAGAGAATCATACAGAATTTCTGAGGCTGGAATAGACCTCCAAGATCATCAAGTCCAGTTTATGACCCAACACCATGACATCAGCTACACCATGTCACTAAGCACCACATTCAATCTTTCCTTAAACACCTCCAGGGATGGCAGCCCACACCCCCACCTGACTACAATTTCCTTTCAGGTAGTTCTGGAGAGTGATAAGGTCCCCCCTGAGTCTTCTCTTCTCCAATCTGAACAACGCCAGCTCCCTCAGCCTCTCCTCATAAGACTTTCCCCGAGTCTCTTCCCCAGCCTTATTGCTTTCCTCTGGACCCACTTCAGCACCTCAGTATCCTTCTTGAAATGAGGGGCCAGAATTACACACAGTACTTGAGGTAAGACCTCACCAGTGCCGAGTACAGGGGCAGAATTACATCCCTAGACCTGCTGGCCACACTATTCCTGATACAAATCAAGATGTCATTGGCCTTCTGTGCCACCTGGGCACACTGCTGACTCATGTTCAGCCAGTAATTAACCAGCACTCCCAGGTCCCTCTCTGTCTGGCCATTCTCCAGCCACTCACCCCCCAGTCTGTAGCACTGCAGGGGGTTACTGTGGCCAAAGTGTAGTTCCCTACATTTGGTCTTGTTAAACCTCATATTATTGGCCTCAGCCCATCGACTCAGACTGTTCAGGTCCCTCTGCAGCATCTCCTGACCCTCCAGCAGATCGACAGTCCCCCACAATTTAGTGTCAGCCACAGATTTACTAATGGTAGACTTGATCCCCTTATCCAGGTCATGAATAAAGATGTTGAATAGAACTGGGCCCAGTACTGATCCCTGGGGGACACCACAGGTCACCAGACACCAACTGGATGCAGCACCATTCACAACCACTCTCCGTGCCCAGTTTTACAGACAGTTTTTAACCCAGTTGAAGGGTGCACCTGTCCAAGCCATGGGCTGCCAGCTTCTCTAGGAGGATGTTGTGGGAGACTTTGTCAAAGGCTTTGCTGAAGTCTAGGTAGACCACATCAAAAGCCTTCCAGACAGGTCACCCAGTCATAGAATTAAATAAAATTGGTTACGCAGGACCCTTCTTTCCTAAACCCATGCTGGCTGGGCCTGAGCCCCTGGTTGTCTTGTACGTACCAATTGATGGCACTCAGGATGATCTGCTCCATAACCTTGCCAGGCACCGAGGTCAGGATGACAGGCCTATAGTTTTCTGGATCCTCCTTCCAGCCCTTCTTGTGGATGGGCATCACATTGGCCAACCTCCAATCATCAGGGACATCCCCAGTAGCCAGGACTGGTGATAAATGATGGAGAATGGCCTAGCCAGCTCTTGTGCCAACTCCCTAAGCACCCTAAGATGAATCCCATCCAGACCCATAGACTTGTTAGGATCTAAGTCACTAATTACTTCTTCCTGGATTTCAGGATGGATATTCTGCTCCCCATCTCCACCTACCAACTCGGGAGCCCAGTTGCCCTGAGGATAGTCATTCTTTTTGTTAAATACTGAGACAAAGAAGGTGTTGAGCACCTCGGCTTTTTCCTTGTCTTTCATTACTATGTTCTCCCCTTCATCCAGTAAGGAATGGAGATTTTCCCTGCCCCTCCTTTTGTTATCAATGGATTTATAAAATTTTTTCATACATGAGAATTTTGATTCTTTTTTTTCATGGTCCTGTTTTTGTCATATAATCTGTTCCCGAATTGATCCCTGGCAAAGCACTTCTCTAGCACTTTTAATGGCATGGCTAGGACAATCGTGACCTCCTCTTGTCCAGTGCACATACATCCTTGTTGCCACAGAACTCTATCTTAAACTGTCACCTTCTGCTTCCAACACTCAGGCCACCTTGTTGGTGAGTACAGCTGAGTGGTCTGCTGTCCACCCACAGGTCCAGTCAGAAACTTCTGACACACATTCACCAGAGGGTTACAGCTCCAGCTGCTTAAAGGGAAGAGCCAAAATACTGGAACATTCTATTCTGGCAGATTTTGTATTTAGTGGGTCCCCTATCCTCTTTTATTTTCAGCTCAAAGTAAGTTGTGTTAAAGTGAGGAGATGAAGAAGAGCTCGGACATGATGAGAGTAAGTGTAAATAAGTAAGTGTAAATACATGCTGTCAAACTAGAAGTTATTTCAGTTCTCTTTTTCATAACTCAAGCTATTTAATTTATTGAACTTGACTCAACAGGGGTCTTGGCAAGGTAGGTCAAGGTGGATTTTCTGGTAGAAAAACCTGTTCCAAAATTCCTAGTGGAACAAATCTCCCATAAATTTAATTACATTGCTTTCATATTAACATTAGACAACTTAAATGCAATGGGGAAGGCACATTTATTAGAGATTGGTGAGCCCTCTATTAGTTTCACACCCTACTAATTCAAATGTGTATTTCTTAAAAGAAAAATTTTGATTATTTAAAATAAGTCAGTTATTTAAATCTGCCAGTAAAGGGAAATGAAGAATGTTGATTTAATCAGTGAATGCATTTATCATAACTGAATACACATAAGATATATAATATATCATATGAACATTATGAAGTAAGCTGTAGAAAACCTTTGTGTTAATTAAATTATTGTAGGACTGTTGGTTAATTTTAAAATAGTAATATGAATAGCAGTTTTCCTTATCTTTAGTAAAAGGTGGCTGACTGAAGGGCTTAAGAATATGGAAGATACAGTAAAATACTAAAATAACTGTGTAGGTCTCTCTCCCTGTTTGGCTGTTGCAGGACAACTATAGAAACAGTATGATAAGTGGTAAATAAAATGAAGTACAGGTCCTTAAGGACCATGTGGAATTCATTGCCACGGGAGGCTGTAAAGTGGTTGTAAGGTGGTTGTATTTAAAAGAGGATTATTTTACAAGCAATAACACTGAGCTAAATTGTATGGAGCAATGGAGCAACATTCTTCACAAGACCCCTGAGGCTGTCTCAGCATTTTCAGCTATGGCAGCAGAACATTATATGCCAGCAGAGAGGAGCCAAAGTGTATGCAGAGGTAATACAACAAAGAGCTAACCAAATGGCAAGAAAAAGCCAAGAATTGTGGAGAAGTAGGAAGACAGCATAATAAAACTACAGTTTGTCTAATGTCAGCTGGGCTTCTGTCCATTTGCATCTCTTCTCACTGTGTTTTCTTGTTAACTATGAACTGCAAAGGCATTTGGCCAATGGGAAATTAAGCCCAGAAGTTGAGTTGGAAGCCAGTTTGGCTGCATCTTGCCATGGTGACTCAGCTTTGGTCTGGGAATATATTACTGATACATAGTGATATTTTATAAATATTTCTTTTTGTCATTTTCTGTTTTGAACTAAGTGACTTTTTGCTGAAAATGAGGTGAAAGTGGCGACTTGGTGAATGGGGTGTGGGAGGGCTTGTTGGAGGAGGCATGTATGCAGAAGAATACTATGGGGACACAGAGATGCATCTAGGGCAGTAAAGCCCACTGCTAAGAGCCTTTCAGAAAACTTAGTTTCCTCTGCTCTGGGAAATTTTTTTCTGCACTTTTCTCATCAGGTGTCTGCTCTTTTTTCTTTTTTCTTTTCCCTGTGTTTGGGCTTAGAAGCGTTAAATCTCTTTTTTTTTTTTTTTTTTTTTTTTTTTTTTTGTCCCTTCTTCCAAGTTTCAACCCCATAGCTGCTTCTTAATAACTTGTTTGGTCACCCTTACACTTCCTGGCTGGCTTCACATACTGAATGTATGTGAGTGAGGCGAGAAGCAAAGTTTGTCCAGGGAAGGAACAGAACAAAATCTTAGATGGAAAACCAAGAGCTTTTAATTCAGTAGGCAGGATCACAGCGAGTCAGAGAAGAGATTCGAAGTCTGGGATGGTGTGGGTAAGCAAGATGCTTACGAAATTATAAGCAGGCTTTCCATTGTGTTTTATTGCCAGAACAGCTGCAGTAATTGTAACTGTATGCAGGCACACTTCCTTGAGTAAACTAAAGTAAGAATTGCTGGCTAAAGCGTTGCAGCGTTTTCCATGTGGCGTATTTTAGCACCAGGTTAAGGGGACAAATCTATTAGCTAGGAGTATACTATTTTGCTTTCATTATGAAAATGTATCACAAACCCTTACCTTGCTGAATATATGGATTTAGGGAAATAAAACTTTAAAACACATCATTGTATTGTCAGCTACCTTAATCAACCCACCTATTTTAAAAATTTGACCATACCAAGATTTGCTCAGACATCTTGTCATTAAGCTGGTATGCTATATGTTACCATTTAAATAACTTTTTTTTAGGTAAATATTCATGAGATCATTTTAAGATTAATTTCTGTTTGAACAAGAGTTCAAACAATCCTCACATTGTTTATAAGGAACTTGGGAGATAGCAGATTAAAAATTCATATGGAGAAAGTTGCATATGCCTTATTCCCACTTAGAAAAAAAAACTGGAGCTATTTTAATGTTTTGGCATATGGAGTTATTGTAGCTCACTGAAAAAAAAACCACTCAGTCCTGTGTTAGATACCAGATCTCTCTTTCTATTACGTAATGCAGGGAAATATACATACACAGTGCAGTTATTTTAAATACAAAGTTTAGCAAGAATTATTGTGGCTTATATGGAAATGTAGAGTCTGAGAATCTTTTATAAGTTTCAGAGTTCTGTGGCTGATGCAAAAGCTCAGCTTGTGAATCTGTTTGCAGCTGGGGGATCTGCAGGAACTGGAAGAGACACAAAACAGTGAAAATACAGACTGACAACGTAAAAATAAAGGCAAACTCTGTGATCCTCCATGGCACTGATGTGTAAGGCTAATAACAGCAACTTCACTCCACTCTTTTCCTGTCCCTAACTAAGAACAGATCCAGATGTTGCAAGAACATCACCACAGGGAAGCAGGAAAAGGAAGGGTGAGTTAAACAGAAAGTGTTTGCGCTGAGAATACACTGGGTCAAACTTTCTGAGCTGTGTGAGGGACATAGCTGGACTCAGGTGGGCTGGTGGAGCTTTGCTCTTGGAACACTCCTATGTGTTTTCTTGAAACAGACAATCTGTTTCTTAATGCAAAATACTTCTGAAGAATTTTATTTTCCAAGAATAAGGACTGCTGAAGTGTCAAGTCAGCTGTCATTTAAGCAAGCTGCAGAGGTCTTCCAGCGTTGAATGAGAAGTCAAAGCCAGGCTCTGAAAGGGCCTTGCTCAGGTTGCTGTGTGAGATATGGCTTTTTCTTAGAACCTAGTCCTTGATAACCCCAATTCACAAGGCACTAACATCCAGCCAGATTCGGGAGTTTAACATCTGTACATTTACCCCCCCTGACAGTGTTTTCTGATTTATCAGGAAGCTGTTCAAGAGAGGATATGCCATGCAGTATGTAGTGTCTCCTAAGGAGATGGTGACTGCTGGCATTAAACACTGAGGGCAGTAACTCTTGTATCAGACTTATTTCCAGATATTGTGAACTACAGCCTGAAATAAATCTTGGTCCATACATCCTTCTTGTTGCATCCAGACACTCCAAGAGTACCCTCTCTGTATGCATAATACAGCTTGTTTTGCTGGCATTTCTGATCATTCATACTGGTTCCAGGCTGTAATAATATAAGGACACAGTGGGCACCATGGGGCCCTGTGCTGTTTCTGGCCGATACATGCCATTACTATCTCATCTTCTTTTCAAATTTAAGCACTACTGCATTTTAAATGCAGATGGTAAGATGAAAATCCTCCTTACTTGATGAGTTGATATGATACCACTTCCCATTGTCCCAAGATGCTTCATGCCAGAGGTGAGTATCTTTACACATTTAGGGAGTGCTAACATATGGTAGGTTTCACTGTATTGGGAACAGTGCCCTTGACACTGTTCGGGTGTTCACCAAAAAGCAGGCAGGAGCTGAAACCTTCTATAACCCTTCTTGAGATTTCTCCTCTATGAGTAATTCAGATCTGTGAGTACCTCCTGTGGTCCAGATGTTGGATTATTTGCTAAAGACTGTGGACCCGTCAGTCCTCACTTCATAAAGATCACCTCTGACACAATATGGATTTTGATATGGTTGCTTTAGTCCATCAACCTATTCCTTGGTAAGATAGCTGTAAGATCTTTTGGGCCATATAGTTTGCAATGATCTCTGTTTGTAAAAGACTTTTTTTAAATATACAATCTATTTCCCTACTGATAACAATGTCTCTGTTCTTGGTTAGCCTGTGGCTGATGTCAGTAGATTTTTGAAGGATCATATACATCGAGAATTTAACAAGTAAAGACAAATCAATTCAAGAAAATTAAAACCACAACAGCAGTTGTAGAGAAATGCACATCATCCAGTCTTGCATAAGAGACACTGGCTTCGGTTCCTCTGTAGAGTTTAAAATTCAGCATAAAAAAAAAAAAAGACTAGTGGAAAGTATTTTTATTTTAACCGCAACAGCACAGTGGCTGAATTTTGTGCAGAGGAATAAGTAAAGATTTTTCTCAAATGACATCAGCATCCATTATTTGAAGTTATCATCTTTCACTCTGTTCTCATTCTGCACTGACTCATGAAAGTTTTTCACAGAAATACTGTATATTTAGCTGTTAGGTGTGCAAGTAAAATTAATTCCATGAGTCTAAATGCAGACTCTTTTATGATTTTTTTTTTCCCCAAAAGTGTAGCCTCATTTGTTTTCTTCTTCATGATCATTTTCTGTTACTCTATACCATCTTCTCTCCTTCTTAGTTATTTGCTTTTCCCTTGTGCTTTCTCTTCTTTCCTTGGAAAGGTTTTTGGTTTTATTTTGATTTTTACAGGATACTAATTTTCCTTTTTTTTTTTTTTCCTGTTGATTTTTCCTGACTACTTTCATCCCTTCTGATCACTTCCCTTTATGTTGTTTTTTTGTAACATAACCTTGGTGATTTCTCTATAAAAAGAAGACAACACACCTTTCTATTACACATCATCTTGTCAGATGCATGACCTCTGCTGCCATTTCATCAGAACTGACCCCTATCTGATTTATATATTTTGTGCTCACCAAAAGTAATTTTCAGTATTTAATAAGAATTTAGGTCTACTGTATATGACTATTCCTAGAAAACAGTAAAAAACATGCCATATTTCTTACCCATTTTCTTTTGACATCATTTACATGTACATGTGAAGGAAGCTCTTATTATAAATTATGTTAACCACCTTTCCCTCTTGGCTTCTTAGGGAACTTGGTGTTCGATGGTGTAGCAATGTCTGTACTGGCACCAACATATTGCTACTGACTCTGGAAAGCAAACGACTGTATTGTTAAATTGATAGAAAAGTCTCTGACAGGCTTTCAGCCTGTGGCAGCAAACCCCATACATGTAAGAAAGTTTGCACATGACCATTCTGATTTGGAGGGCTGTAGGGTTTAAGAGTGTGGATGTGGACAGGCTGTGCTACCTGAGTCAGGAAATGGCTTTGCATGCCTTCATTTACTAGAAGAGATGGAGATTGTGAGTGAGGGTCGCCAGTGCCACAGCACACTGAAATGAACACTGTAGAGCTTCCAAGTGCCTCCTGGAGTTATGTACAAGGAAAAATACTGTGGGCCTTTCCTGCAAGAGATAGCACTCATGTGTTAAGGGGCTGACTTTTTTTTTTATAACCAGGCTGACTCCCAAGAAGAGCATTTCAGAACTTGCACCATTATTAAGACTACATGTACAGTCCCCACCTGTGCAGCTCTTCCCTGTATATTTTCAATGCAAAAATATAACAACTAGAATACTATGACTTCTTGCTTCAGCATGCACTTTGCCAGCAACCTCCTAGTCTCCCTTCAATCACAACTCTTGAAACATTTCCTTGAAACACTTCAGGACTGGGATTTGTTCCCATGTCTGTTGTCAGACCTCTGTGAATCATCATGCATTCACCTCCTCAACATGTATCAATAGGATACATGTGGTAGGTATCAAGCAGCAGATGATCAGATATGGTAGCTTCCTTAGGCAGTTGTTCATTTTTTGTTGTTAGAAAGCCAAGTAATGTTATACATATCAGTAAAAGGTACATGCTCCCAGTAAAAGGCACATGCTCAGGAGCATGGTAAGCACATGCAGAACAAAAGGGAACCTACCAAGAAAGGCAGGAGAAACAAACTGAATATTGAACTTGTGGTTTTATTTATTTTTAATTTATTTGCATTCAAGAGAGATAAACATTAATAAAACCATCACAGACTGATCCTTTTATCTAACAGAGGACAAAATAACTACTGTGAGCAGCTCAAGAACTTTTTATGTGACTCTGACCAAGAATCCTGAGCTGCATGGATTTCTTTTAACAAAAGACAAGAGCTCTTCTATACTCATGCAGTTCAAATCTGGCCTTAACCTTTGTGAGAGAAAGCATAAGATTTTTTTCAGTGTTTTTCTGATGTGTATCCTATCTAAAGTTGATGGATTATGCTATTTTTTTTTAGGTAGCTTATTGTATAAAGTAAAACAACTGTTATTGTCATTGTAACTAGCCTGAATTGTGTCCTGGTTTTGCTGGGACAGAATCATAGGCCTGCCATGGTCTGCAGGCATTAACAGTTTGGAGTCAGCCAGGGCAGCTGGTGTACCCCATACCATAAACCTTCTGTTCAGTGTAAAGGGGCAAGTTTACAGTGGATTAATGCTCTCCTGTGTGGGATCCTTCTCTTCTTCATGAGGATTGCCTTCCCATTTATTGTGACCACTGTACATTTGCTGGGCTGAGTATAACTTTGTTTATTATATACTGGCATTAATATTAAGTTTTGCTGTGGTGTTTTCATCTGTTCAATCTGTTTTCATTTCAACCCATGAGTTTCTTCTCCTTTTCCTGATTCCCCTTCTTGGCTGGAAATGGGTCACTGTGTGATAGAGTAACTTCTGTAGTTTATCCCCAGGTACAGGCTAAACATAGATGCATTGGTAAATAGTCCTAGAGTTGCAGCATTGTTTTCTAACACCTAATGATGCATTCAGAGAGTTCCTGAATCAAAAGAATATTATTATTTTAGAAAACTTATTTACTTAATGGATATCTGTGGATAGAAACAGATGTGCTTTTTTACTTACGTAAACTTGTAAGAAGAGACATGACTGAATTTATATTTAGGGTAAATCTGACTGGAGGAAGATGGGATCTGTGTCTTGAAAAGGTCATTGAATACTATCCAAAAGAAGAGCACATGTAACCTACAATTAACAAAATTATGATGATGAGTGCTGTTAATTGTTCCCTTTGCTTGTCTATTACTTTCTCTTTATTGTTTTTAATTATGGACTTAGTGTCCTTCTGATTTGAGCTGAATCAAAGTATCTTGGGCTGCTTCCACTTTATTTGCATTTTCAGTTGTATAACTAAATGCAATATCGATCTTAGTGTGATAGCAAACAGCAGAAATTATGAGAATTCCATTATTATAATTTATCATGAAATATAAGAAAGGCAAGACCTTGGTGCCAGGGAAGGTCATGGAGCAGATCATCCTGAGTGCCACTACACACCATATATATGACAACCAGGAGACCAGGCCCAGTCAGCATGGGTTTGTGAAAGGCAGGTCCAGCCTGACAAACCTGATCTCCTTCTATGACAAGATGACTCGCCTAGTGGATGAGGAAAAGACTGTGGATATTGTCTACCTGGACTTTAGTAAAACTTAGACACTGTTTCCCACATAATTCTTATGAAAAATATAGCTGCCCATGCCTTGGACAAGCACATAGTCTGTTGGGTAAAGTACTCACTGCACAGTTAGTCCCAAAGAGTAGTGATGAATGGATTAAAATCCAGTTGGTGTCAAGTCACAAGAAGTGTTCTCCAGGGGTCATTACTGGGGCCAGCTCTGTTTAACATCTTTATCAATGATCTAGATGGGGGGGATCGAGGACACCCTCAGTAAGTTTACAGACAACACCAAGTTGGGCAGGAGTGCTGATCTGCTTCAGGGTAGAAAGTCTCCATAGAAGGATCTGGACAGGGTGGACCAACAGGCTGAGGCCAGTGGTATGAGGTTCAACAAGGGCAAGCACTGGGTCTTGCACTTGGGTCACAACAACCCCCTGTAGCAACACTACAGGCTTAGGGAAGAGTGTCTGGAGTGCTGCAGTGCTGCCCAGAAGAAAGGGACCTGGGGGTACTGATTAGCTAAATATGAGCCAGCAGTGTGCCCAGGTGGCCAAGAAGGCCAACAGCATCCTAGACTGTATCAGAAATGGTGTGGCCAGCAGGACTAAGGAAGTGATTGTCCCCCTGTACTCAGCATTGGTCAGGCCACACCTTGAATATTGTGTTCAGTTTTGGGCCCCTCAATACAAGAAGGACATTGAGGTGGTGGAGCATACCCAAAGTGTAATGAACCTGGTGAATGGTCTGGAGAACAAGTCTTAGGAGGAGCAGCTGAGGGAACTGGGGTTGTTTAGACTAGAGAAAAGGAGACTGAGGGGAGACCTTATCACTCTCTACAACTACCTGAAAGGTGGTTGTAGCAAGGTTGGGGTTAGTCTGTTCTCCCAAGTAACAAGGGATAGCACAAGATGAAATGGCCTCAAGTAGTGCCAGGGAAAGTTTACTTTGGATATTAGGAAAAATCTCTTCACCAAAAGGGTTGTAAAGCACTGGAACAGGCAGCCCAGGGAACTGGTTGAATCACCATGCCTGAATGTGTTTAGAAGTTGTGTAGATGTGGTGCTTAGGAACATGGTTTAGCAGTGGAACTTGGTAGAACAACTTGGTAGAGTTAGGTTAATGGTTGGACGTGATCTTAAAGGTCTTTTCCAACCTAAACAATTCTATGATCTCATAAAATATATTCTAAATGTTATAACATGTCCCTTTATGTCTACAGTTTTATGACACATTTACAGTAATTGCAGTTACTAAATAGGAGGAGCACTCTTACTTTATCTAGTAGTAAACTTTGGCAGTTGTAGATAATGTCAAACAGAAGCAAGAGATCTTTTGTTCATTGTTGGTCATAGCTAAGATTTTTACAAATACAAAAGATTTTAAAGGTCTTATTATAAGCAAAATTTGTTTGGTCATTATTTGTCCATTACTTGCTTGAGAGTCATTATCGAGATAGTTACCTTTCTGCTTCTCAGCAGTCCAATGCAGATTGGTATTTGTCTCTACCTGCCAAAGCAGCATTCTTTTCTGAAGAGCTTGCAGCCATTAGAGAGAAGTATCAATGTTGTTAGCTACTTATGCTATACTGTTACTTAGACTTCAGCTTGTACCAGGAGTAAGAAAATGCTTGTATCAGCAGCTGAAATATTCTTTGCTCTTGACTTCTTCTCCTTTGCTACGTGGTAATCTCACTGCAAGCAGTGGAAGTAGTTCTCATGATGCAGTCTGTAATGGTGCTCCACAGGAGACAGAGGTTCTCAGTTCCTGAGACTGTGACATGTCATCAGTTTGTAAATATAGTAAATTATGTTCTATTATCAAAATATTATTTTCCAGCCAATCTGTAGCAGCTAACTATCATCTTTATATCCTACGGATAGTTCGAGTCCACCTTCTGATGTGTACTAGGTCAGCCTTTAGAGCCTTTTTGCAAGGACCAATGACTGCAGCAATTATTAGTTCTTGAAATGTCAGAAAAGATCAGAAAATCAAAAAAAGTGAGACACAGAATGTCTAACAATAAAACATTTAATAGCCACATTAGCAGCAAGTGGAAAAAACCAAATTGGGCCCACTATTCAAGGGCACAAGAATGACAGTTGCAAAGAGGCAAAAAATATTGAATGCTGTTTTGCTTCAGTTGGATAACATAATCTTCATTTGCACTAAACAGATTAGAATTCAAGACAGAATAAGGGGAAAAAAAAAGTGAGAGAGTACCTAGAGAAGTTATTTGCTTTGGGCCTGATGAAATCATAGGGTGCTGTTTGAGTCCATGTTATGTAACACAGATGAGATTATAGAAAACAGAAAAGGAACAAACAGCTGAAATTTAACTTGTCTAGTTTTAGACATCTGAGTGGATATCTGTATGAGAATAGTCAGTGGGAAGAAATTGACACCTTGATGGTGAGATTCATTCAGCTTGATTTAGACACTGACTTAAGGATGTTATGAATTGTGCCCTAAACCCTACTGACTCAACTAAAAATACTCTGAAGTGGGCACACAATTGCTTGAAAAGCTGTCCTTTAATAGTAGAAATCAATTGCTTGTCATTAAACTGAAAAGATGCATCAGGAGGATGTCAGTAAAATCTGTCCCATGTCCGGTAAATTTGGTACCCTCATTAGCTATGGGGATGATGGAAATTAGAGAGGCTGGTTACTACATTGTCAAGGTGATTGTTAACAAACAGCTCCATACATGGAGGAGGATTATGTCAGAATTCAAACTGATCTATATAAACTAGAAAGCAATCCAGGGAAAACATGTATAAAAGTCATTGAAGACTAGTACTACTTTACCAAAGTCAAGTAGTCAACTACAAACCAAATGTCAAATACAAGATAGAGACTACAGATATCCTACAGTTGTGAAAACAATGTAATAAAACAGACCAAAACCCCAAGACGTAACACCTAATGTGCAAATGGGACTGCAGTATGTAAATCAAGTGAAATGATGCTTCTAACAGATGAATCACCAATGTAATTTCACAGTTTTCTAGACTGAGATATCAAACAGGATAACATATCCTTGCATGGGTTTAGGGAGCAGTTGGTATGACTGATTTGTCAGAGCAATTTGGGCACCTCCATCCTGCAGCATTCACTTCATGGGATCGAGAAAGCAGCATAAGGCCTTTAGAAATATGTCAGCTAATAGAAGCGTAACACCTACACAGCACCTTATCTCATCCCACAGTTTATAGTTACAAGGCCCTAGAGAGAAATAAGGCTTCAAGAAAGCACTCTGCTGACCTACTGAATTCTCTGGAGCGCTACAGGTAGCCTTGACTTGATTTTTATTTAGGGGGTGTGTGGGAGTGGGTGGGTACTGTTCCTTTGTCTTTAGTCCTTGTGTGAGAACATACTGGTGTCATATAAAAATGCAAGCCCTGATTCCTGTCTTCTGACCTGGAAGAAGGGAGGGAAATTTTCCCTTTCCCTCTTTTTATAGGATGATTTAATCTGATGAAATTCCACTGAGCAATTGCATCAAAATGTAAATGATATTTTAGTTCGTTTTACCGCTCTGTAGTCATCTGTTTACTTCCTAGGGCTGCATGTTCATCATCATTAATCTTAAAATTAGGATAATCTTGTTTAAATGCAGGAATATTTTTTTCATTTAAATTTTTCTATCAATTTCCTAATTCTCAGCTCAAAAATGAAGGTGATGAGTAATCAATAATCTTGTTCATTAGGAACATCTGTCTTTGTAATTTAATGGCCAGGTCCTGTTATAATGAAGGCAATGGCAAGCTTTCTATTCACTTCAATAGGAATTAAACAGCTTCACCTAAAGCAGGGAGTTAGGAATTTATAATTTTTAGACTAAAGTATGGCTGGAAAACCAGACAAACTTTGGGATACAGAAGTTCTTCCTTAGATCTGAAAAAGATGTGTCAAGCTTCAAGTACAGGTTGTTTGTTAATCTGACTGTGAATTTTTTATTAAACCTTTTAAGATAAAAAGGGTGACTGACAGGCATCAGAAAAAGGATACTTAGACTAGTAAATGTTACAAAGAATTGGACATCAGGATTTATGTGTATTCCCCCCCTGCCCCCCCTTGCTTTGTATTCAGCAGAATGAATGAAAATTCAATACTTCATATTGGGTTTACAATTGCTTGGCACTACTACGGTTTTAATTTTTAGTTTTGTCATAACCACTGGCTAAGTGATGCTGGGAGATAAATGATTTATGTTGCAAGGACTGAGATGTTACCAATACCTTTCTGAAATAAGGAAACATTTAATTCAGAACATCCTTCCATCTAAAACTACTTAATTTCTCAGTGAAACAAATACAGATTGCCATCATTTTTGTTTATGCTTATAAACTTCATAGCTGTAAATGTTTACCTTGCATAGCACAGACAACAAGATATTTTATCTGTTACTTTGTTCCTCTTACTCTGAGTAGGACTCTCTAGATGAGAATGTCAAAGGCTTTTGGGGATGGAAACTATTTTACACAAAGGTCTGTTTGGTTTGTCCCACTCTTCTGGAGCATGTGTAATCCCTAAAATATACCTTTCAATTGCTGTATATGTTAACTGGCTTAGCTTATGGTAGTTTAAAATTTGTCCCCTTCAATTCTTGTTTTGGTGTTACAGTTCAAATCTGTTCAGAAATGTCTGTAATCACTTTGATATTTTAAAAAGATTTTCGGTGTTGTCTATATTAAGATTTCCTGAGGAATGAAGATTGACTTGAATGAATCAACCATGTGACAGGCAATATCTTTTTATCCGGGATAAGGATTACACCAATGTGTATTTTAATATAATTATTCATAATTTACCAGAAATGAAAATTCTCCTGTGGTACAGATAAAATCTGTCAGCTATTTAAAAAAAATATGACTCAGACTGCAGCTCCGTTACGTGATTTAGCCAAACATAGTTGTTCATATCTGGGAATCCAATGTATGTGGAGAACGTTTCTTGCCATGGAGATTGCTGATCCGATGATTGACAAGCTGTAACATGTGTAGCAGGTTAGCTAGTAAAATAGCAGTATACCAGTTAGTGACATAGTTTCATTTATGTATCCCTAAGGGAATACCTGTGCAAGCAAACACAGAAGGCTATGTAAAACAATAGCTGGTACTTCAGCTTAGCCAATACAGCCTATCCCTCTTTGCAATGCAGACCTGCCCTGGTTACAGGGTTTTGAGTTTTGACACAAGATTTTTAACCAATGTAAGAAGTGTGAAGAGTCCTGTGAGAAAGGAGATGCTCTGTTCATGCATTTCTAAAACCTTCAGCTCTACACAGTGCTGAATCCAATAAATAAGTTTACTGAGTGGTGCACCAAATTGGGAAAGTCCCTCACGTCAACCCTGTTGGGGAGGGAGGTGCCACAAGCAGGGACATCTCAGGGAGGATCTGTGAACGAGCTGATAAATCCCAGCGCAGAGAAGAGATAAAAATGAGCAACGGAGTGTGGGAGTTCAGGGAATCAGCACAGCACTCACAATGAGAATTTAAAGGCATTTTGCCATGCAACATAGCTCTGTGTTTTGGGTGCACGTTGTGAGCTGTGCAAGGATCCTAGTGGAGGTGCTGGGGAAAGGAAAGATGATCATGAGTCAGGCTACTGGTCAGGGCTTCCTTACCTGAAGACAGGGATTCAGCTGAACAAGGCATCATGTCTCCAAACAAGACACGGATCATTTCTCTAGTAAAAATTGTTTTGCTGGCCTGTAGTTCAGTTTAGAAAAGAGGCCCATGTCAAAAACATAAGATGTTTTAAGGAAAAGGAAAAAGCCATCTGGCCTCACACGCATGCCTTCTTTTTTTTTCTTTTTTTTTTTTTTTAATTGTATCTTAAGCCTACTTTCCTGCTTTTT
>JANIJG010006241.1:56702-68433 GCA_024611175.1 Megaceryle torquata
TTGGGAGGGGGGGGGAATGAAAAAAACAAGATTTAAAGAATTGGTTTTTTCTGATTTTTGTTTGCTTGCTTTTTTTTTTTTTTTTTTTTTTTTTTTTTTCCATTCAACAGCCACAGTGAAAAATCAATTATTTACACAGCACAGGAGGTTAGTGACCCTGACATTGATCCAGGGGTGGAACAGAACCAGTGCAGAATATGGTACAATCCTGAATACTTTATGCTATTTATCAAGCACCTCCTGAATCTGTAACACAGAAATTGGGTCTTCACAGGCAAAGAACACTACCCAGGTTCTCTTTTTTTCACAACTGACCTTTGAATGAAAAATACAGTAGAAGTGTAATACATTATTATTACTATTATAATATATATGTACCAAGCTCATGTTAATGTATTTTTCTATGCCTTATCTACTCAGCTTCTCTCTATAAGTAGGAATGAACTAGCACTACAAACCTGGCAATCAGATTGGCAAAAAGAACAGATTACCGTGAACATGGGAAAAAAGATAATGTTCTCTTTCTGGTCCTCTTTATACTTCTTACTATAGCTCACGTACATAACTATAAAAGAAAGATATTCAGAATATTTGGAGCAGAGACAGAAGAGAAAAAGAATGCCAGGAAGGAATTAATCAGATCATTATTTCATGTAGTTTTGCAATACATGTGTTTTGTCAGAGAAAGGAGTAAGTTAAATGAAAACTAACCACATTCTAGATATGTCTACATGGAAGAAATTTCTATAGGAGAAAAAAAAATCTAAGTTTTCTATAGAAAATTAAGACATCTGAAAGTTGGAGTCATCTGAAACATTTCCATTTCTTCTTTTTAATGAAAATATGTCATTTTATAGTTCATAATAATATTCCATCGTGATATAATTGTATCAGTTGAGGTCAGATGCTAGTAAGGCAATTTAATATTCCCTCATTTCTTTATATAAAAGGCCTCTTTTTTATTTATAAATAATGTTGAGAATGACTCTTTGCCCACAGACATGTCAAGAATCAAACAGCAGAATAAGTTTTCTGTAATCAAATTTCTAAATCTCTTCTGTCAGTTTTTCCCCAAATCCCAACATATTGCAGGCATCTCCTAGATGCTCTCCGGTCTTCTTTGACTTCCTCTGCTCTTTCTACTACACAGACACATAGCTGGACTCAACTCAGTCCTACTGTTTGTCCATTCAGTGTTAGATCACTTGGATAGCGTAACCTCTTCTTGCCTGTGTTTAGTCTTTGGGAAGCAGTTTTCCACTGTTTCAGGAGCAGTTAGTTCTTCCATTATGTGGCCTCAGCAGAAGTGGTTATAGCCCAGGCTCAACCATAACATGAATAATCTTATACTATATAACCAAGGAAAGATGTCCTCTCATCGTACTGTAAAATTGGAGTCACCTACCATGTACCTAAACCTAAGCATCTTTTAAAGTAATCCTTCTAAATTAATGCCTATTATTATTAAAGAAGCTTGTTGTATGTCTTTGCAGATTAGAAATATACTTCTATTACATATGTAACAAATATTAATTTTTTTTTAATATTTTTTTCCCAGAGGTCTTCCAGGACTTCTGCCTCTTTCTATTGATAATACAAGACATTAATTAGATACTTTAGAAGGATTGCTTCAATCAGCACTGGAATTTGAGGTGTAAGCCAGTGTCTTGTTTTAGGCATCCTGACTAAATATATGATTTCAGAGTCATATTTAATCTTGAGCCATAGGATCACTGTAAATAGTATTGAAAAAAAATATCTCTACAGTTTAAGATATGATCTTATAATATGATTTGGTTATTTCAAACACAGATTCTCATTTTGAAAAATGAAGCCTTGACATTTGTGATTTGATACTTTTAGTTCTATGGTAGCTGTAACTGCAAATTAAAAAAGGATATTCAGCTTTCAGATCTGTCTTAGACTTTATTAATATGGTGTTGCAGATAATGAGCCACATTAGTACTAGCTCCCTATGTTTGGCTGCTGAAGGGCAAGAAAAATCTCTCATAATTTACATCAAAATACTCAAATAATTACCATATTTAGATATGATGACTAAAACTAATGTGAAAGTAAAGCAGAATGTGTAGTGGGAGAGGCCAGCCTCCTGTTTTTCTAATGATGTTAGATTTTTATTTTATCCAGTATGAAAATATTTCTGATGGCAGAGGAAAGAGGCATAATAGGAGTTCAAAGAGTGCAAAAAAGAGAATGGGGTGAAAAATTGGGAAGCCAAAATGGCCCTGATTGTTGAGAGATGACTACTTTGTTCAGACAACATTGTACATGGCCTGCTCCTTGTGGGAGCCATGTTCTCAGGGTGCTTGACCAAATGGTTCTCCTCTCATTAGAAAGACATACAACTGCTCTACGCACATGAACAGTGAGCAGGCAATAGTTCCATGAGGCCACATGGCAGCAGCAGTAAAGACATCACAGACAACACATATGTACTTTTGTACTACCAATGTCAATGCTGGCAGGAGGACAGCTCAGGTCACCTCTGAAGATGTGTATGCTACCTGTGAGAATCAATGCTCAAGTCTGTCACAGCATTTTCTTTTATCAACCTACAACTAACGACTTTGATGCTAAGGACAATCTAAGCTCACCAGTGGTCATTTGTAGTATATGACAAAACAAAATATGTATAGGACGAATGGAGATAGCCTGTGGGGACCCATTTTTGTTCTCAGATGTGTCTGATGATGGTATCAGTTGGTACAAGTGGAGCCAGGTGTTGCTGTCTAGACTTTTCCAGACCACTAATTTCACAACCTAGCAGAAATGCTGCAGAAAAAGCAAGGTGGATGCTGAAAGGCTCTGTGGTGGAAGGCCACAGGATAAGTGAGGGGTACAGATGGTGCCTTGTTGTGCCACCACAAAGGCTTTCAAACTGCCCATTGTTGCATCAGGACCACTGTTAAGTGCACACTGTGGGTATGGCCAGGGTAGTCTTTGGGATCAGCCAGGTGGGTCAGTATGGAAGTGGCCTTTATGCTGCTATCAGCAAAGTTCCACTGACATTTACTTTCTCCTGAGTATTCTCAAAAGCAGCTCATTTTTGACAAGGCTGACTAGTTTGACACCTCTGCCAATGCTAAGCCACCTCTGGATCCAGCAGCTAGGTGTTCTTTTTCTTAGCTCCCCTCAGGGAGGTCCATCTGGTCAAGCTTCTTAATCATCACTTGAAATGCATAAATTGCTTCATAAGCATGGGTTGGGACCCACACTTTCTCTGCTTCTGTGAGTTTTGTGGTTAGAGATACTCATGCTTTCCCTTGTGTGCCTCCATTTCATTCTAACTACTGGACTGGGAGGGAACTGAGCCCCACTGGTTGTTGCCCCCATAGCTGAAGATAAGGCTGTTCAGATGACTGGAGGTATTTCTTTGAGGCAGCAGATACTGATATCCAATAGCCCAAATAGAATTTGGGGCTACTCAGGGAGTTAATAAAGTCTTGTACCAAGTACAGACATCAGACTTTTTCTGAAAGGAGCAGCTATGTCTCCTTCCTCAGTTCCTCTGAGCTTTTGGTAGCCTGCTTCTTGCTGAGATTGGTGTCATACCACATTATCTGGAGCACTTCATGTACACATATCAAGCTACGTTTTCTGTTGCTTTATATCTCATGTGCTTGCTTACACCAGCACAGGGTAGAAGATGAATGTTCTCCTTTATCTTCCAATAGCATTTAAAATCTTACAGGAGGTTCCTAGAGTGTGTTGACAATAACTTCCTTAGATGGTGAGTGAACCTATGAGGGAAGGTGCCCTGCTGAACTTACTCTTTGTAAACAGAGAAGGACTGGTAGGTGATGTGAAGGTGGGAGGCCATCAAGGCCACAGCGATCACAAAATGTTTACATTCTCTGTTCTTAGGGAATTAAGGAGGGAGGGGGATCATCAGAACTGCTGTCTCAGGTTTTCAAAGGGCAGACTTTGACTTCATTAGGAGACTGCTTGACAAAGTTCCTTGGAAGGCAGTGCTGAAGGCATAGGAATCCAGGAAGGCTGGACATTCTTCAAGAAGAAAATCTTAAAGGTACAGGAGCAGGCTATCCTACATGCTGTTAAGTCCAGTTGGTGGCAAAGAAGACCAGCCTGGATGAAAAGGGAGCTTTAGTTGCAACTCTGTGAAAAAAAGTAGAGTTTGTGGCCTTTGGAAGAAGGGGGAAGCCACACATGATGACTACAAAGATGTTATAAAACTATGCAGGGAAAAAATTAGAAGGTCCAAAGCCCATCTAGAAATTAATCTGGCTTCTGCTGTAAAAGACAACAATAAATCCTTCTATAAATATATTAGCAGTGAAAGAAGAGCCAGGGAGAGCCTCCACCCTCTATTGCTCCATGGTGACTAAGGATGAAGAGAAGGATGAGATGCTTAATTATGTCTTTGAGTCAGTCTTTAGTAATAGAACCAGTTGTAATCTTGGAATCCAGTTGCCTGAGCTAGAAGGTAGAGGCTGGGAGCAGAATGATCCCCCCGAAATCCAGGAAGAGATGGTTGGTGACCACATAGATGTACACAAGACATGGATGGAATCCATCCAAGAGCTCTGAGAGAGATGGTAGAGGTGCTCACCAAGCCACTTGCTATCATTGTTCAGTAGTTGTGGCTCACTGGGGAGATCCCAGCAGATTGGATGTTGGGCAAGGTGACACCCAGGGCTGGAAGGAGGATCCAGGAAACTACAGGCCTGTCAGTTTGGCTTTGATGCCAGGAAAGCTGATGGAGCAGATCATCCTAAGTGCTATTACACAGTACGTGAAGGACAATCAGATGATCAGGCCCAGTCATCATGGGTTTATGAAAGGCCCATTCTGCTAACCTGATCTACTTCTACAACATAGTCAGCCACTCAGTGAATGATATTGTCTATCTGGACTTTAGTAAAGCCTTTGATACCTTCTCCCACAACATTCTGCTGGAGAAACTGGCTGCTCATGGTCTCTATGGGCATACACTTCACTGGATTAAAAAATGGCTGCATGGACAGGCCCATGGTGAATGGAGTTAAATTCAGTTGCTGGCTGGTCATGACTGGTGTTCCCCAGGGCTCTGTACTGGGGCCTGTTCTGTTTAACATCTTTATCAATGACCTGGGTGAGGGGATCTGGTGCACCCTCAGAAAGTCTGCAGATGACACCAAGCTGTATGGAAGTGTTGGTCTTCTTGAGGGTAGGGAGGCTCTGCAGAGGGATCTGGACAGGTTGGATTGATGGTCCAAGACCAATTGTATGAGTTTCAATAAAGCCAAATGTCAGATTCTGCACACTGTCCACAACAACCCCCAGCAGCACTACAGGCTTGGGGAGGAGTGTCTGGAAAGCTGTTCAGCAGAAAGGGACCTGGGGGTGTTGATTGATAGTCGTCTGAACATGAGCCAGCAGTATGCCCAGGTGATCAAGAAGGCCAACAGCATCCTGGACTGTATCAGGAATGGTGTGGTCAGTCACAAAAGGGAAGTGATTTCATCACTATACCTGGTGCTGGTGAGGCCTCATTTTGAATACTGCATTCAGTTTTAGGCCTCCCACTACAAGAAAGACACTGAGGTACTAGAGGATGTCCAAAGAAAGGCAACAAAGCTGATGAAGGGCCTAGAGCAGATGGCTTATGAGAAGCAGCTGAAAGAGCTGGTGTTGTTTAGCCTGGAGAAAAAGAGACTGAGGGAAGACCACCTCACTCTCTACAGCTACCTGAAAGGAGGCTGTAGAGAGGTGGGGGTTGGTCTGTTCAACCAAGTAACAAGTGATAGGACAAGAGGAAATGGCCTCAAGTTGTGCCAAGGGAAGTTTAGATTGGATCTTAGGAAGAATTTCTTTACTGAAAGGATCATCAGGCACTGGAATGGCATGCCTAAGGCAATGGTGGAGTCCCCATCCCTAGAGGTATTTAAGAGTTTTGTAGAGGTAGTGCTTAGGCATATGGTTTACTCAAGGACTTGTCAGTGTTAGGTTAATGATTGGATGATAATTTAAAGGTCTTTTCTAATCTAGGCAATTCTGTGATTCTGTGAAATATGCACACAAGATTGAGGGCAACAACAAATCTAGTCTGTACTCTTTCAATGCATGCCTGCTATGTTCACAGGTATTAGTTTAACTGGATGATATTAATACTTTTTTTTTTTTTTTTTCTGGTAAGCCCTTTCATTAACAGTAAAATAGAATTATTAGTTCCTTGAGGAATTCAGTGTTTACCAAAGCTCCTTTGAAAAATGGCAAAATAGTTTTGAATTTTAGAGCTGCAATTAGTTTCACAGATCAGTCATAAGGCTGATTTACACAAGCACTGAGAGCAGATAGTTCCTATAAGGTATAATTGGAGCCATGTGTTCTTATTCTGAAAAGTCAGTACCTCAACCCCTGTATTTTGAATATCTATAAAAGACCCAACTAAAAGTATTAACATAATGTTTAGGACAATATATTAATCAAGCAATAGAAAGAAACAAAAATACTTCCTCACACAAGGCAAAAAGTAAAAGCTAGTTATTACACTCCTCCTGAAGATATAAGAGGGACCCCCACTGCTTTTCCCCCTGAAAACTATTTAAAATTAAACTCAAAATAGAACTGAAAGGAACTAAAATTAAAGAGCAACCAAAAGGTTTGAATCCCCTTGTTCACTCAGTTATTGCCTTCATAAATCAAAACTAGACAGCAAATGAATTGACTGTACTTACATTGTTGTTTATTTGCTGTGCAGTTATGGGGCCATGGCAAAGCAAAACAAGCTGATCATTGTTTCAACCAGACCTAGAGCTTATCCCCCACTGCCTTTTCAGACTAGCAGAAGCAAGGAGTAGTGTTTTGACTGCTGCTTTATTTGTCCTCACTCTCAGATCCCTGATTGACTTGACTGTGATCTAAAGGGATTCAGTTTTGTCATGACAGTTTTGGGAGAAAGTCACATAGTGAATGGCACCCTTGCCAAACATGGTAAATGCCATGAAAATCACAGCTGTTTTAAGAGCCAGAACTTGCAGGGTTTCTTTGAATGTACTACTTTTTTAAACATTCTCAGCACAAATAATAAAGGCAAGACTAGCAATAGGCAGTGTTATGCCTTCTAGGACCTTTTTATGATTTCTACATAATGATTGCTTGAGCTGAAATGAAAGATGACATGAGCAAGTTGAATATATAGGCAGATAAGATGAATTACCCTGAGTGTTCCTCTTCATCATCCCCAAACAGCTCTGCAATTAAAAAAAACCAAAACAAAACAAACCTATTTTTACTTATGTGAATAAAAAAATGAGAGACCTTCTGATGACACTATGAAAAACTCTACGTTTTGTTATGGTTCCAGCCTTCTCCCTATCTACTTTCACAGGCCCTTGAAGTTTACTGAGCTCTCACTGCAAGATCAAAACTTCTCATGAGCTGCTCTTTTCAATTGTTAGCAACAGCACTTTATCCATTTTCTGTATTTGGGTCAGAAACATATAGATTACTTTGCCATTATTAAGACCCCATCATGAATGATAGTCTGTTACTGCTGCCAATTTGCACAGAATAATTCCCAAGTGTCACATGGTGGCTACTAATATAAATAAACAACTTGAAGAATACAGAATCGTCCCTGTGCCTTGGCAACTCTCCAAAAACCCAGATTTATCTATAATCTCCTGTGCCTCAGTTGCTCTTCTTTTACAATTGCTTCAATTCCTTTTGTTGAAATTGTATACCCAAAGCACTTAAAAAAAAAAAAAAAAAAAAAAAAAAAAAAATTATCAACACCAAAAATTGTTTTGAGGGTGCCTCAAGGCTATTTCACTTATCATGTTATTTCAATATTAAGGGAAAGCATAATTTTTATGATTGGACACCTTCAAGCAATGAAGGATCTTTTGAAGAACTGAGAGAGGCACAGGACAATGCCATTCTTTAATTATTTTAAAAGTAAAAAGTTAGAATGACATTTCAGGAATAGGTTCTCCACCTTTAACATGTGGTAAATAATGCAACTAACTTCAATGGATTCATTGTGGATTTTCAGGTAGTTTAAGTGAAAACACATTTTTTCTTAAATATTAAAACATGCTCATTAAACTTTCTTTTTACTGTGTTTATACCTCTCCCTTTAGCAGTGCCGCACTGTCTGGTGTGTCTTTTTTTTCTCTCAAATAGCCAAACAACTATGAAGAGGCAGAAAGTAATTTTACTGTTCAAAACTCCATTATGCCTGAAAAAGAAAAATAAACAAATCTAAAGACAAAACCATTGCCTCTGCATTCAATCACCGTGATGAGTGAAAATGCACATTTTTGTAATCAAAGCTGTATGAAGCCTTCAAGTTCTGTGACATGTGGATGGCAACGGATTATGAGGTCAATTACATGATCTGTGTTGGCATTACTCAGCATGATATTGTGCAAACATGTTTTTCTAAATATCTCCACTGCTTGGCAATTTTCACTGGGGTACCTGCCTATTTTCACCTGATTGGAATTACCATAGCAAAAGAACAAAATTTACATCATCTGGAGTCTGTGGTGGAAGCAGACATCCTCTTCTGGATTCAGCTGCACAAGTGGTAGGGATTACCCTTTGCATAAGGTAAAATCAGCTAGGTTTGCTCAGATCACCCATGGAAGCTGTGGGAGCTAAACCCTTCAGTTTTGTCTGAAACAGATTAAGGAACACTAAAACCAACTGCTCTGACAGCAAAACTATGGGGGCAATAACTGGCAGGCTGTACGAGAAGAGTAACTGAGAGGTACCATGGTGAAAGACCTGGAGGAGGGTGTCTGCCAACAAACTGAATGACTCTGGAAAAGAGGAGTAGCTCCATAGTGTCAGGAGTGGGAGCTTTCTCTTGCTGCCCTGATGTCTTCATATGGACAGATTGGGAGCAGAGCAGTCTTGTTCATTCCTGGTCTGAGACAATACCCATTCAAATATATGGAAATAATCTCACTAATTTAGTCGTGCTGAGCACCCTTTGGCTACTCCTCTAAGACTGTTGACAAGGTCCAGCAGTTCCTGTGGAATCTGTGGTTAAAGTTGAAATCATTTCACTGATTTCACTGGGGACAGTCAGGGAACGGTACATCTGGTACTGGAAGCAGCTTTGGGCCCTGCCAGTTTGGATGAGGAGTTTCCCTTTGCTCCTGGGGAAGTGAAGTCCTCCAGGTGATGTGTGGCAGCTGTGGTCCCCTTGCATCCTACCAAGGGGCTGGCACCAGCTGGGGAAGCCGGTTTGTAATCACTAGCACCTGACATGCACTAGATTTAATTTCTGACTTGGAGGTGAAATGCAACACAATTACTGAATCTGGTTCAAATTATAACCCAGCTTGGGTATAGCCTGCAAACTATAACCCTCTTTGCTAATCATTTGTCTGTGACAGCTAGAAAGCCTTCAATAAAGTGGCTGCATTGAAGTGAGCCCAGCATCTGCGTGGGAAAATGCTGGTGTAAGGACAGTGTAGAGCTCAGCTATCACCTCCAAAAAAAACATGTGTCGAGGCAGTGGTCAGATGGAGACTTGGCTGGGGGAAGTTCCTTCCCACCCTGTCTTCCCCGGGGCAGCCCGTGAATTCTTCCCCACAGGAAGGTGGCAATCACAGAGCACACATCACCGCATATCAGATACCGCCCATTGCTGCTCCTCACCTCCCAGCCCAGAGACAGAGACGCAAAGGGGCTGGCTTTGCTGAGCACCAAAGCAAAGCTGGGCATCACGGGGGAAACAGCCTCCCCTACTTTTAGTCATTGTTGGAACTCTGTGCTTTTCCTCCCTGGGGTGGGTCAGGCACTGTCAGAGTGCAGTGGGAACCGGTGGAACATGGCCCCAGGGACCATGGTGGAGCCAGGCTGGACCCTCTGGCAGGGAAGGCGAAGTCAAAAAGCACCGGTGAGTTGGCAGCTTTCTCTAAGCAAAATCCTCAAATCCCATGCAGCATTTGCAAATCCTGCCAGAAGCTGAGGCACAGCGCAGACACTGCAGGGTGTTTATTCCACACTACCACCCTGCTGGCTGCTGCTGGCAGGTACCTTTTTGGGGAGGTACCCCAGCATCTTGATGTTCCTTGATGGAAAGGCACAGAGACACAGCTGTGCTCAAGTAGTAGAGGCCCCTCTGCTATTGATTTCTACCCATTCAGCCCTGCTGTGGTATATAAAGTAGGCTTAGCGTGAGCTGTTTGCACCAGGGCTAGATTTATTCTCAGTGAGCATGGTGGTGCCTGACATTAGAAACACATCTTGCACAGAATCTCCTTTAAAAAATAATCTGTAATGTACTTTATCGTAGTGCATTCAACAAAGGAAAGGAGGGATTTTGGAAACAAATGCAAAATTAACATGTTACAGCATTTCTAATGTAGATACCTGCAAAGTGAGAGCTCACCATATGCTAAAAGTATCATATATTTCCTATACCTGTGGGAAAGATTTTTCTCTTATACATGAAATGGACTGTATTACAAACAGCTTGTTAAATGTGTGACAGATCGGCTTGAAACGATAGTTCTTGTACTCTACAGGCCTGCACATTTGCTAATAAACTGACTACATATACAAACAGTCTGTTCCAGGGTTTAAGCTCCTATTACACTGGTTCATGTTTCAACATGCAACCACTCTGTAGTTTGTGTTTTCAGCAGAACAAGTAAGTGAATGCATATGCATTATAATTCCAGACATCATTCCATACCAGATGTGGTGCCTTTATTTTTAGTACTTCAGGAGTGTCTGCTGACCCTTTCTCACCCCATGTCTAATGAAAGATTGACTGCTCTGGGTTTTCTTATGGTGAATTATATATTAGAGGACAGTGGATTTAAAAATTAATTCAAGATTAATTTAGGGATGACTGCACATGGAATTATTTGGCCAACAGATGAAAAATGAAAATTTCACTACAAAGAAAAAAAAATGTAGAAGTGTCAAATTTTAATCCAATTTTCTATAAAGAATGATCATGTTCTGAGACCCTTCTGAGGAGTACAATTAATCATTCAGAGTGATACCTCTTTTCCACTTGCTATGCAAGCTCCCCTCTGAGCCAAAGTGCCATCCGTGCTCCTGTGAAACAGGGATTCATGTGCTCAGCCAGTAAAATAAATTAGCACTGTACCAAATAGCTCCAAATTCAGGAAAACACAATGGCGGAAGCACACACTTTTGTGAAAGGAGGCATGGCTATTGCATGGACTAAAAGAGAAAAAAATGTAGTACCACTTCTAGCCAGATTTACAGCTTCTACCAAGGCTTGTAACTTTTTAGGCAAACGAGAAATGAATCAAAAGCCAGAAAATAGATCTCTTCCATTTGAGGCTCTGTTAAATTTTAATGGCAGTGCTAGATGTAATGCAGACATGCCTGCTTCACTGAATCAAAAAGAAAACACAAAACTGACTACATTTTATCTTATATGTTTAACAGTTGTGGGATTTTTATATTAAAAAAAATAAGAAGAGAAGATTCTAATGAAAAGCAGGTTAACGAGATGGATGCTAGGAGCTCACCTTACTAAGTGAGGAAATAAATTTTGCAAAAAAAGGAATAAATAATTCCTTTTAATGAATAAAACATATTAGTGTAAACAAGACTGTACTAAACAAGACCCTCCAGTTGTCATGATTTCAGTGATATAATCCTGTGTTTATTCTCTTTCAGTCTAAGTATTTTAATATTACTTTTTTTTTTTTTTTTTCATTTGCTGTAATATTTCTTTTCTGGATGTAATGTGTAGGGAGGATAAAAT
>JANIJG010006243.1:0-23421 GCA_024611175.1 Megaceryle torquata
ACTGAGAGGGGATCTTATGAATGTTTACAAATATCTGCAGGGTGGGTGTCAAGTAGAAGGGGCCAGGCTCTTTTCAGTTGTTCCCTTGTGATAGGACAAGGGGCACTGGTCACAAGGGGAAACACAGGAAGTTCCACCTCAACATGAGGAAAAACTTGACTATGAGGGTGACAGAGCCTGGAACAGGCTGCTCACAGAGGTTGTGGAGTCTCCTGCTCTGGAGGCTTTCAAGACCCGTCTGGATCTGTTCCTGTGTGGCCTGCCCTGGGTGCTCCTGCTCTGGCAGGGGGGTTGGGCTCTATGATCTCCATAAGTCTCTTCCAACCTCTATCATTTTATGATTCTATGTTTAGGGAAGAAGACTGAAAGCACTGGAATATTGACTGCAAAAATTGGGCTGAAATGGGGAAGAGGCTACCAAATAGAAATAAGTATGTTGCTTTTCATCCATCTTCTACTACCTCTCGGCTATTGGCCTGAGCAATATTGGAAAGGAAAGCACCTATGTAGAAAGAGGATGAAATGAAGCTTTTCCCCTTCTGCTGAGTACTTGGTCTGGGTACCACCTCAGCCTGGTCCCTGTGTGTGGCTAACACACATCCTAGATGAGGGAGCATGGAGAGCAGCTGCTAGGTCATCTTTTCTGTATAGCACTTACTTCCTCAAAGGATAATATTTTTGAGGTTGATCTGACACTGAGGACTGTAGATATTTGGTAAATTAATACATTAATAAACAAGGCATAATTTTGGTGGCATTCTTCTGTTAAATACTCTTGCATATCTGAAGGCTTCTTTAGCTGTGTTCATATATGAACCTTGCCCATACTCTTCCTTTGTATGAGCGTTTGGGTGTCAAGTTTTAAAAAAGAAAGGATTTTTTTTTTTTTTCCTCCTTTCTGCATATATTTGCAGGGTAGTGATTTGTACAATGCAAAGTTCTCTGTATTCCTTGAGATTGTGAATCCAGGAACAATTTTCTCCTTGTGGAAGAGTGAGGTGTTGCCAAAACCAGAATACTGCCATCTCTGCTTATGAATCCCAGTTTCAAATCCCAGATGCTTTACATAATAAAGCCTAACTGGGCTGATTACCAAGAGAACTCATTCAGAAAAATAAAAGGGGAAAAACCCTTTGCTTCATGAAGAAAGAACTGGTGCCAAGAGGAGGTTGAAATGTTAAAAATGCATTTTCTGTTTGGATCTTTCATATTGACTGTCCTGTCTCCCTTTCCCCTTTTATTTCTGCTGGGGATCAGCATTGCTCTTGTGCAGGGGGTGTAAGTGGCAGTTTTTTGTAGGACCTATGAGGATCTAGGTTGTGAAAACTGCATTCAGTGGGTCTCTTCCCACTCTGCAGGACTCCAGCTTAGGTAAGTCTTTCTGGCTACGTCTGCAGTGTCTTAGGGCAGCAGTGGCGGTGTGGCTGCCTGTAACTTCATTGCTTATGCAGTCGGTAAGAGTTTTGTGACATGTGATGTCGGGGTCATCCAGAAAGGAGCGCGGCTGACTTGCCTGCCTGGCGTTGGCCACGTGGTATCGCTGGAAAGCAAGATGGGATGTTTGGCAGAGGATTCAGCTGCATAGGCATAACCATCCTTATGCTCTGCCCCTTCCCTTCGCAGCAAGCAATGCGGTAGGGCCCATGCAAAATGGCAGAGAAACCCGTATGTGATTTAATTTCACATAGTCCTATTTTATATTCTATAAATAGACTTTCTTCCACTCTCTCAGGCTCTTAGAGAAACTAACCTCCTATGGGTTAAAATAGAAGGTCTCTTGTGGGTTCATAATTGATTAAAAAACAAGAAAGGGAGAGTTGCTTTAGGTGGTCAGTTTTTCTGTATGTGGAGGGGAGTTACTGATGAGTGAAGCAGGGATTTCTGTGGGAGCTTCAGCTATTCAGCTAATCCTAAATGAGCTGGGAATGGAAAGGAAGCGTGGAGAGACAAAATTTGACAATAGGTGAAATTATTCCAAACAGTCAAATTCAGTGCTGAATGCAAACACTTGGAAGATAAATTGGTGATGCTGAGTAACTGATCAGTAGAGAAGGTGGAATTAATTGCTTGCACAGAGTGATACATAGGAGAAAAGATAACACTTCCCTGAGCTTGCTGTGCCCCTCAGTAAGAGACCTCAACTGATTGCGGGTAGTTCCCTGAAAACAGCAGCAGCTCAGTGAGCGCTCAGTGTTGGTCCAAAAGGCAAACAGAGCGTTACAAACCGCTGAGAGGGAAACCGAGAACAACAAAATCCTTATGTCGCTGTGTAATCTCTGCTGTGCCTACTTCTTGAGTACCATGTCCAGTTTTGTTTGCTTTGTTAAGAGTAGAATTAAGGTACGTGGAGGCATGGCGAAGGCAGTCAGAGGTAGGGGGTTGCTTTTGTATAAATAGGAACTAATTAGTGTAAGAAATTTTCTGTCTGGAATAGAGGCAATTGGAGAGGACATAATATCACCTACAGAGGAGGTCTGTATAGTCATGAATGGCTTGGGGAAGTGAATAGAGGGTGTTTATTTCCTGGGTTGTTTTTTGTTGTTGTTGTTGTATTTTGGGGGTGGGTTTTTTTGGTTTTTCTTGGTTTGTTTTTTTTTTTTTTTTCCACTGCTTCACAAAAGGCAAACTGGGGCACTCAGAAAAATTTCAGGAGGATAGTTTAAACAAAAGCACATTTTCTACACAGCACGTCATTAAAATGTGGAGCTTGTTGACAAGTGATATTATGAAGATAAAGTTGGCAGAGAAATCTTTAGGTATATTGTTGTGAGTATATTTTGCTCAGGCAAAACTCCTTACATGATTATATATTAATGATTTATGGTTACTGCTTTGGCTCCTCACGTGAGAAGAAAGTTGTGTATCACTTCTGGAACATTTTCAAAATAGCTACAATTTCTTGGAAAACTAGACAATGCTTTTTGGCTGGAGCTGTTTGGAAATGAGAGGTGTGATGTTTCTGGGTTTAAACAGACTTTGCTGCAGACCACAGCCTAAACCAGAGAGAAGTGGACTACTGAAGGAAAAAAAATAACATTGTTCTGGATTTCAGATGCAGTAGAAGTTTAGAAAAAAAATCAATACAAACCTGCAGAAATCAGGTCAAATATTACATCCATGTAGCCCTGGAAGTTGATTGATTAAATTCTGCAAAACATTTGCTCCTTGCTTATTATCTTTGCAGTTTCACTGAAAGAAATAGGAGTACAGACCTATTCTACAATAATGTTTTCACTGCATTTTAAACTAAGAGGCTGTGTGCTCCTCAAATTTCTTTGTGAAAGTATTTTTACACAGTGCTATACTTCAGTATGAATGCCTTTGTTGCAGCAGTGGCTTGCTGCAAGATTTTTTGCTAGAGGTGATGCATTAGCAGAGATTAAAAATCAGAATTCAAGAAGCAGCTTGATTTTTTTCAGGAAAACCAAAATACATATATATTATAAACAACCACATTTTACTTGAAAAGTGAAAACATCTCCTCTTATATTTACAGACTCTCAATGCTACAACTGGATGTCAATCGTTTTACTTTCAAATTTTAATTTAGCATGAGACGTGTGGGGACGAAATGGCACATCTAACTCCCTCCTCTGATCATTGTGACTCTGCGTAGGTGTAGGGCATCAGGTACAAACTTTAATCGAGCAAATATTTCAGTAACTTGTCCCTGAGCTATACCGATGCTATTTTGATGCCCTAGGTAGCTCATGGTAAGATTTTTGTTACAAGAAAGCTCAGTTGGCTCCTCTTTTAAAGAGTTGGGTTTAATTCGTTTAATGTCTGTTGCTTTACTCTGACTCAGTTATTCATGATACCATGGATGATCCAGCTTCAAACCAGCAGGGATCCTAATCCCACATTCTGGTTAAGTATATTGAAAATACTGTATCTCTGTTTCCTTCACTGTGCCTAAGCTTGTTACTTGCTCCAGACAAGGCTGCCTGGTTTCCATGAATGAACATGATTAAACAAGCACATGATTACAAAAAAGCCCATTTTTAGGTAAACTAATTTTCAGTCCTACTAATTGAAACCTTTCATTTTGATGCTCTGCTCATGCCTTGCTTGTTTTGAGTTTGTTTGAAGGTGTAGAAAGTGTATCTCAAGTTGTGCTGTTGGTGTAAGCGAGGTGTAGTAGCATATTGGAGTTCTGCATTCATTTTGCACAAGTATAAATAGATATTACATGCGAGCAATCCTTGAAGTTGTGATGTGATAACATTCATCAGTACATTTATCTCTTGTTTTTCATTTGTTATTTCACTAAGAAAGTGTGATGGAGGAATGGATCTTGTGATATATGGAAGGCTTAAGCACTTTTTCAGATTCTCCAAGCAATATGAAACTGCTACGGAATGGAGGCAGGACACTCTGGGATTGAACAGTAGATGCTTATGAATGAATCTGTCTGCTCTGCACTTTTTGCTGCACTGGGAAATAGTGCAGTCTTACAAATGAACTTGCAAAAAAGCCAACATAAAGGGCAGCCAGATAAACAAAATACTTTTTGCATATAAACTTCCTATAGCTGCTGTATTTCTATGGTAATACTTTGTTATGCAGAAGCTTCACCAAAGACTTTTTTTTTTTTTCATTTTTATTAATATAGAAAGGGTAATATATATATAGAGTCATATATAATACACGGAGCTTCTGTAGGCCCATCATACTTGGACTGGAAATTATGGGGAACTTTATATAAATTAATATTTAAATATGATCTCAATTAATTTTATTGACAGAGGAAGCCCAGATACATTGATGGGTCCTCTTAAAACTTTTTTCTAGTTCATGCCCTCCCTAATATTATTGTTGAGAGTTATGAACAAGTCATCCCAGGTATCTGCATATTTTTCTAGGAAGACAGGCTGCTTTTTGCCTGCTGCATGTAATCTGTAGAAAATGATGCTAAATAACACAGCAGGGTCCTTTAAAGTGTATGGGAAAACATCCCTTCTTTTAAGCCACAGATAACCTATTTATTTATTTATTTATTTAACAGCTAGAATATAAAATGACATATCTAAAACCACCTGGATGATTAGAAGACTGGGAGAATTCAACTGATGGTCAGCAAAAACATGCTGATAATGAGATTTAGTAGGCATCGAGATAGTCTTGAAAAAGGAAAACGTTAAAAGCCTCCTAGTTTGAAACTTTCTTGCAAGAGAGTCTGTAAAGGCCCTGAAGATCAGTTAGGAGGAGCGGTTAGTTGTACAGGGAGGCATCGTGTGGCTTTCAGGTCGGGGGGGATTTGCCTCTATCCCTAAAAGTTTTCCAGTGCCGGTGTACCCTCTACAGCAAGTGGGAGTTTGCTGGCTACCCCGGTCCCCTTCCACAGCAGTTCTCTTCTACATACACCATACGCCTTGCAGGGTCCACGGGTCCTGACTCCCAACCCGCTTTTGCCTAAGGTGCTAATACCGATTTGGTGGAAATGCGGATTTCGCGGCCTTACGGAGACTACCGCGGCACAACATTTAAGCGGTCAAGCTCCTCCAAATCATCTGTGGGATGTCTGTGGCTATTCCAGTGTTTCCAGGAAATTTCAAGTCCTCAACCTTCCAAACCGACCCTTTCACAGCCGACGCGAAGGCACCGCGCGTCTGAGGGCTGCTGAGGGCGGCGTATCCTTGGCGGGAAGGCGTTGTCCTCCGCGGCTGCTCCCCGTGCAGAGGGCCGTGGGGAAGGTGGGAAGGTAGGAAGGTGGCCCGCGCTCACGTCAGCGTGAGGATGGGGCTTTCTGCTCGCCCGCCGTTCCCTCGCCGCCCTGTCGAGCGAGCGCAGCCCTTCCCAGCGCTCGCTGCAGGCTGCGAGAGGCTGGCTACGTTACGTCGGCTCCGCATTAATTCTGGCATTTGAGGACCCCGCTGCGGGCAAACCCAAACGCGGAGAAGGGGAGAGAAGTTTGAAGCGGTTCTGCTGTCGTTAACATCCGCGGCTCCGGCTTCGGCTTCGGCCGGGTGCTGCCAGGAGGGAACGTGCCCTCCTGCCGCCCTTTGTGCCGAGGGGGGATCCGGCTGGAGCGCATTGAAATGCAAGGCTGCGAAGCGCTGCTGTAGTGGGCTGTTTTGGGGAGCTCCCCCTCCCCTCCCTTCATTCTTGGAGCAGGGGGAGCATGTTTGCTGTGGATTCTTTTTGTTTTATCAGAGAATGAGATGCTGGCTGAAAATTGAAGAAATGGCCTTAGAAGAATTGATGCAAAGATTAAATGCGGTTTCCCAGTGCGCTGGTAGGAGGAGCTGCTGGTCTTAAATAATGTGTTGTGTGGATGCTGTTAGTGATTTTGTAGGATTTACAGGAAATCCTGGTAATCTGACTGGCATTCTTTATGCATGCTCGAATTAATAGGAAAGAAAACGTTAAGAGCTTTTGTCACCAGGTTAAACTTCTGTTTATATTAACGCTAATTAACATTTTTAGCGCTTAGACATTCATGAGGCAAGCTTTGAAGGTCCTCTGGAATAGTTTTGGGTAGCTGCGAGCCTAGTCAAATAAAAGGGGTCTCGGTTCCTTTTTCTACCTCTGACGCGGCTGTGGCTCAGAAGTGGGGGGAAATACAGAATGGGTCTGCTACGAGGCAATGAAAAGCTGTAAGGCACTGCAAACTGGTATTTTGGGTGGGTCTAAACTGCGCTTTCATGAGAATGAAGAGTTGAATGCATTAATCATGGTAAGAAAATGTGGGTTTACGTCTGTATGGATTAAAAATTGCGGCAGATCTGCTCGCATGGTTGTAGCACTGGAGAAAGATTCTTACCATTTCTGAGAGATTTTATTGAAAATGAATGCTTATGTCCTCAAAACTAGAACTAAACAGCAGGGTACAATAAGGTGCTCTGTGATTAGATCGGGGAGCATTTTCCTGGCTCTTGCCCACGCAGAGATGTAAACATATTTCAGAATAAAAAGTTACCTGGAAAGAGAAGAGATGTGGTTTTTGCATCCTTTGAAACAGCTTCTTTTGCCCTTTATTCTTCATCTGTTGCCAGATGTCAGAAGTCTTATATCTTCTTGTCATCTGAGGCAAACTGATGGTTTGCCAATACAGAATATTTAATGTATTATTCATTGCAGTAGCTTCTTGTTTTCTTTTATTTTCTTTTCTTTTTTTTCTTTTTTTTTTTTTTCCTTCCAATTTCCCTGGTCCTCTGTTTCCTAAGGGTGACTTTTTCAGCTTTTTCAATTTCCATGTGTTACAAGGAGGTAATTAGCAAAATGGCTGGCTGATGCTGTAGTCTGATGAACAGATAGATTAAATGACAAATGTGGAATGGACAGATTAGCTGCACCAATTTCCCTGGATAAGGGAAGTAGGTCTTTTACTTTATTAGCAACATTGGGGATGGGGGGAAGAGAGCAAGACCTAACCTGCTGAGAACAAGCATTAATTACAAGTAAAGGGCACTATACTTACTATTTTCTCTTTCCTCGTTTTTTTTTTTTTTTTTCCTATGGACTTTTCCCATTATTCTCTTCCTGTTTTCAAAAGATATCTTTATTAAATGTTTGGATATTTGTTTCATTGCCTGGTTTGATTTTCTGAATGCTTAATTAAAAAAAAGCCAGCTTGATATTTCCTAGGGCGTGTTGTCTTTTGCAGTTTATGTTAATAATTCATACATTAGTTTTTCCACTCCCTTAAAATAGTTGCTGTAGTTTTTCTGAGGCAAGATAAATGTTAATAATGTACGGTAGGGTTGGATGGGAATAGGGGAGCCTTTTCTTCCTGAATTAAAGTGGAAGGAGCCTCCAGAAGGAGCAGGCTCGCTGCTTTGGCTGTGACACCGCCTGTCTCTCAGCTGTGCAGATGTAAGTACACCGTGACCTTCATCTAAGGCACCGGTGGCTCCGAGGGCTGTTTTCACAATTGCCGGCAGGTTCTGACTGTGTGTTGGCATTTAGCTTGTTAAACTTTCATGGTTTTGCAAAAAAAGCAGCTGTAACTTTACTGCCGATTTCATGTTCATGGGGTTTAGCTGGTTCCTCTCCTCTCCTTTCTCTTTCTTCCTCTCTATAATCCCCGTTGCGGGTATTGCCAAGCCAAAGGCACCTTTTCTACACCCAGTGGTTGTATTTATTTATAGGTGACTGTTGCAGTTTCCCCCCTCTGCCTTGTTCCTTTCCGGTTGCTTAGACCGTTTCCATGTTGCTTTCTCCCATTCTTGGGCTACACTCTGTCCTCGAGTCAAATTTTCTGCTGTCTGGGTTCAGAGCTGTCTTTCTATTGACTCAGAAACCTTTTGTAAGCAGAGATTTCCTTAACAGCCTAAAATCACGGGCAGGATTTTTCTAAGCCCATTTTTCAATAGCTCCCTTCTTAGGAGCAATTGAAATGCAAAGGTTCCCTGGCTGCCCCATAGTGCAGCCATCCACCTTCAGTCATCGAGGGATTTGCTCCTTTGTAGGACCCGAGCGAAAAGAGTCTCTTCCTTCGCTTGTTTTTCTGAACGATACCGTAGCAGGCTGAGATTCATCCCAGGTACTTCTAACCATCTAAGTAAAAAGAGGGATTCCCCTGAAATCCGTGTGAGCTGAAAGAAGGGGGCACATTCAGAATCAGAAAGGAAGCCCCTTGCCCGGGGCGGGGGGAAGCCTGGAGTAGCTCAGCTCCTGATTAGCATCTCCCCACTGCCTGAAGTTCGGTGTGGTCAGTCTGGGGTTTTCTGTAATCTTTTGCTGTTTTGCCACAGCGGCCTTTCCGCCTCTGGCTGCTCTCCTGCTGGCAAGTGCCCTGTCTCAGTCTGGCGCTGGCACAGCCTTTCTGGGCTGCTGGTCCCTCGCAGGCACACCAGCACCGTCCTTAGAGGTCCTTCTGCTCCCTCTGCTCTGACTAAAACCTGATTTGCTCACACTCCCAACCCCCGTGGTAAATTACAGACCTCCACTGCTTACTCTCTCATGAACGTGTGACCTTCTCACAGGTTTCCTGAGTGCCTCTCTTCTCCGTGTTAGAGATCTGGACAGCCTTCTCTGGCAAAGCTTTGAGTGTTTCTCTTACCTTGCTCACCTTCACTTTATCTCCAGTGCCTCACAGATATATTATCTTCCATGTCTGGACATATTTAGCGAAATCATAAAAATCACACTGTCTAGTTGTCATCCTCTTCATATTCCTTTTCTACCTCCTGGTTCTCAGCTCAGAATAACCTTGTGCTCTGTCCTCTTCCATCAACTAAAAAGGGTACTCCCATGGCATATATTTTTTTTTTTTTCCCCCCTCCCTCCCCCCCACATATGCAGCTCAGTCCTCCCATCCACTTCCCTTCTATCAGATGTTCTTCTGGACTTGGATGACCAGACTATTGCTTTCCCCATTTTCATACAAATCCTTAAAGCGAGGCAGAAGTGATTTAAAGAAATTATTTCTTCATATGTGTGGTGGTGTTTTTGTTCGTTCATTTGGGGTTTTTTTCCATTAGTATTGTGGGGGCTTTTTTAAGGAAAACTGTGAAATAATCATTGATACAAATAATAAAATCTCCTGCTTTTGCCTGTCGTTATTTTTTTATGTGGATAATGACATTTCTCATCATTTGGCCATAGTTTTTATTTTTCTTATTTTTTTTTCCAATCCTGTTTCTACATTACATTAGACCCTCTTCCTCAAACTGCTGTTAATAGGCAGAACTTCCCTTCCCCACAGAACTCTAGCTGAGAGGTTGAAGACCCAGGTCGTAAATAGCTCCAGTATGGTACCTCATACATTGTCCGTGTTACTATCTGCTATGGATTTTCTTCCTAGGATCCATTTGCTCTGACTGATACAGAAATAGTGTTAAGGCACCAGCTTGTTCTGTCAGTCACTACTCATGTTTGCATCAGCACAGAGCTTGGAAGCCTGGCAGTCACCGTGTTGTCTAATTGATGAAAGCAGACAATACAAAGCTGACATTCCCAACCTTAAGCCTGTGGTAGCCCCACTAATCGTTTCTTTCCACCTTGGAAAGGTGCCACTGTTACAGCTACCATCTGTTGCCTCTCCTTGAACAAAATTTTAGCACTCTGCAAAACGAAGAAACAACTGCAAATCAAGGAAGATAAGCATATATGCAGTTCCCTATGTATTCAGTGCTAGTATTTTAAGTACAGGTAGCATCCTGTAACCATTTCAGCTTCAGGCAGTTTTCAGTAGTTCCAGATTTTCTGTTGTATTCACAGCTTGGGCCAAAATTTTACACTTCATTTCCTTGCCTTTATCTTCTTGACAGGCAGAGATTTGAAGGTTTGAAGGCTGGCTCACCTGTCTTAACAAATTAGGAACAGATGTAGGAGGAGTAGACTTGCATGCCACCTCCAAGTGCCAGCATCACTGGAAAGAGCTGGCTTGCCCCAAGGAGCAACGGGGACACCCTCAGGCACACTGAAGGGACGTGATGAAGTTGTGGGCAGCTGGAAGGACCTGTTCCATGTGTCCTCCCCATTCCTACTCTCTTGCAAGCTTGCCTCCTCTTTCTTACTCCTGTAGCATCTCTCTGCAGTTCATTTAGTTTTCCAGTTTGGGAACCCCAAAAAATCTTTCTGCCTATGGCAGAGTACTCTGGGCACACGTTTTAATTTGTCAGGTGGGCAGGTCTGAACATGAAGGGCATTAAATTACTACTTGGCAACTTTGTCAGCTTTCTATGTAGCTGGTAGAGTTGAAGAAGTCCATTTCAGAGCTCTGAAATCTACAGTTTGTTAGGGCATCCACTGCACACAGGTGGCATTTTAAATGGTAGTGGGGGATGCCTCTGCCTGCTATTTGTCTGCTGGCCCTTACTTTCAGCTTTCCTGCCCCCATGCTGAGCTTACCCATGAAAGATGGCTCTGATTTCCCAGGCCGGAGTGTATGGAGCTGGCAGGCTCTTCCTGTCATGAGGTTTAAAATTTCAAGAATAAGGGTGGGAGCTGAAGCTGAACAGACACAGTTAAGCAGTTGGGAGCAGATTGCTCATGTTTTCTATGAGCATATGCTGTTACGGCTTCTGCGTGCACCTGCATGGCATCTGTTTCTTTGTATATTCCAGCATAAATCAGAAATCTTTATTTTACTACAGAAACAGCCAGATCTAGTGAAGCTGGTAGAAGCAGGGTTTGAAGCTGGCAGCAGTTTTGTCCTTTTTGAAGACAGTAGCCTTTTTGGTAATCTGAAGAAAAATATTTTGATCACCACTAAGGTTGCTTAAATATTATTTTTAACCAAAACTATTGTCACCTTAAAATCTCATCCCAAAACATTTAGGCTTAGTAGGGTTTCTTTTCTTTTTCTTTCTTCTTCTTCTTTTTTTTTTTTTTTTTAATACAATTGAGTAGAAAAAAAAAAAGGAAAAAAAAAAAAGGAAAGGAAATGCCCATTTGACTTTATATCCATGTGCACTTTTTCTGGGGGACTGTCAGTGATCTCTCTCATCATCTGCCCCAGCCTTTCACTGGTTTTAATGGCAGTTGCTGAACTACAGTTGGAAAATTGCAATCTGTGCAGGTATCTTTCAACAGACAAACAGGAGATTGGAGCAAAATAGGCATTAAACAGTAAATGATGGCACACTTAGAGTGGCTTTTCAGAGGATTGCAGGCTGTATGAGTGCCAGACTCCCGTTTGGTTTATGGACTTTGGGTGTATATACTTAAAGTTTGCAGAGCAGGGAAAGCCCTGCCTTGACTTATGTACTTAGTGATATGAAATAAGCAAAAAACTGTTACTTTGATGTGTTTTTATTATCACAGTGACTCAGAATACTTTCTTGGCAAGAGTGCCTGGCACAGCTGCCTGCCACACTCATAACCACAGAGAGCTAAGTGGTAAGATTACCTCATCCATATCAGATAACAGGGAACGTCCGCAGGAAAGGGACAGCGTGATGCAGGGATGGGGGGTGATCTGTAACACAGGCTGCGTTGTCTTCAAGGTGTTTGCTCTAAGCTGACATGTTGAGCAAAGCCAGGAAGCAGGAGGCATTTGAGTCACTCACCTTTTCTTTTAGCAAAGCAGATAAAGTGAGCTACTTGCAATTTTGTTGTTTCTGAGGCAGCCTGACAACTTCTTAAGGTTTTCTGTATCTGAAACCATGTGTTTCAGCTAGAAGTTTGAGCCTGCTCTATTACAATATCTGGCAAAGCCACTTTAATTTTATTTCATTGTTCCTTTTGTCTTATCCTATTAAATATCAGCTAGATATGCTTTTATTTCAGACTGAAAGAGCATGATCTTGGATGCTTTTATATGGCTTAATCACTTGTGGATCTCTTGAGGTAAGCCTGCAATACTGTCTTGGTTATTCTGACCTCACTTTAAATTCTCCAGTTATCCCCAGATAGCTGCATAGCTTGAGCATGAGCCACCCAGCTTTCCATATGAAGAGATGCAGGCATCGTGGTTGAGGCAAACTGTCTGGTAGTCCAGCCTTTAACATTGCTTTTAGCAGCACTGTGGGTGCAGCCAGCTCAAGCCTTGTGGCACAGTCGGCGTAAGCGCACAGTCCTGGGCCTAGGTAAAGAAGGATCCTCATCTTGGAGGCTGATTTACTGCACAGTCTGGGCAGTCTCAGACAATAGATCCCCTCACAGCCCTCTTGGATATTAGTCATATGCTCGATCTGTCTCTGCTGATCTTTTTGTGCATTTTGAGGTTTTGTACTAATGCTTTCCATTTCTTGATGACTGAGGGAAAGTGCTGTTTGAGTTGTGGTGTACCAGGGGCATGGAGCTGGCTGTTGGGCTTCCCGCAGGGTTCCCTGGAGCAGCAGGGAGTCAGGCGTGAGGAATCTCATGCTGCGATGGAGAGATGTTAAACTTGGTCACAAACAAGGTGGAACTGGCTGTGAGTTTCAGCCTGAGAATAAGCTGAAATGGAGAAGCCTTGTGACACCCACCCCCAAACACTTCTACCTTCGTGTGAAGGCCGATGACGTTTGAGCTTGGGAGAAACTGGTGTGAGAGGGTCCTAGGCCAGTTAAATCTCTCTGAGGACTCAGGGGAGGCAGCTTCCTAGCAGAAGGTGGTGCTCAAATTGTGGCAAGCTGATAAAGCACAGCTCAGCATGTCACTGCCTGGCTTTGAGGACGGGTGTAGTGCTGCTTGGCAGGGGTTTGCCTTCTTAAAACTGATAATCTGGGCAGACGGGCAAGTTGAGAAGCGCACTGCTGTGTGATAGGAACGCTTTGGTTTTCCACCCGTGCTGTTACTTCAGGGGTGTAGTCACTGTCCCCCTTCTTTTGCTAAATGCTGATCTTACTAAAAGTCTTTCTGTCTTCAGAAGTTTGTGTAGCAGGCAGAAAATTTGCACCAAGAAGTGACTGTCCCTAGTTCTTTTATAGTCTCAATTCTTGTTGAGCCAGGAATGTATCTTCCTCTTCTTTCAACTCCTGCCTACAGCCCGATGAATTTAAAGGAAGGGTATTCTTGCATGTGAAACAACAGAATCATTGGTATAAACAGAAAATAATAAGAATACACATAGCTGATTTTAAAAATTACTCTTCAGGCAAGAAACTTTGTTATTAAGAATATCAAGCAGTAAGTTACAACCTTTCTGTAAACAGTCCTGTGTCTGGCTTCCGGGCTGGACAAGGTGCTTTACTTTGGTCAGTATTTTGTCCTGGGCTTCTGGTTGTTGCTCCATGTCACCCTGTGTTCCTTAGCCAGTCAGTTCAGGTTACCTCACGTCACATGCCTGTATTTTAACAGCAGCTTTGCAAACCCAGCCTTGCCTCAGCCTTTGGCCCATGGAGTACACTAAATAAACCAGCATTTTGCATGACTCATTTGTTTCCTCTTTCCGTGTTTACCTTGCATGTGTTACTACAGGCACGGCACCTCCCGAAGCAACTGCCAGGGAAAGGCCTTGCCAAACTTTTGGGTTCCCTACGGCTCTGTATCCAGCTGACACTGAGTATCTGTAGCTGAATTAATTATTGCCTATTTCCATTAGCTCAGCATTTTCAATTTTTGGGTTCACTGCAATGAAGAATGAGACTCATTTGGTGAATACATGTGGTGAGATGAAAAATAAGAGCGGGTTTGTCAGATTCCCTGCCTGCCTCTGAGAAGTGCCTGAACTCTCAAGCAGGTGCCTGCTGTGCATCGGGGAAGAACTTACCCATCTTGCTCCCTCTTGCTGCCATGTACCGTGCACTCCTCTCTCCAAACGCCAGGTAATTCTTCTGCTGGGTTTTGGTTTTGGCTTCATGCAGAGTCTGTAACTTGGTTGTTATTGCCCAATGGATTTAACAAAGGCAGCCCGATGCTTTCTTTACTTGGCATTTCAGTTTTCTGACACGCTTTGCTCAGATGTTCAGCACATTTGTAAGGGCAAAGTACATTGATATAAAAGGGTCTGTTCTTGTAAAAATAGAACAAAATAAAAGCTCCCACACAAACATGCAGTGAAATAAAGCAGAGGAAAAAGCATGTTTGTGTTTGAGAGAGGGATTTTCCCAGCTTAATTTGACTATTGCCAGAGGAAGAGGAGAGGAAGATGGGGTAGGGAAGCAAACCAGGCGTGTTGGGTTCATACAAGTTGGATGAGAATAGAAAGCTGGCAGAAACGAGGTGGTGTAAAAGGCTTTCTGGATGTTTTGCTCATAGATAGTCATTTAGTAGAACATGAAGCTGGGGCCCCCATAATACAGTGTCTGAAGCACAATAGCTTTATGTTTAATAGTTCTGATGGACTATGACCTACACACACAGAATCCATGAGTGATGAAAATTCATCATCATTACTTAATTCATGCTTGCGTAGATGCCAGGCTCTAATTATGAGACAGCTTCAGTCTGCTCAGGACCCAGACACTTGCTGTGGTTTTGCACAGCTGGTTTTGTCGAGCACAGCCACAGTCACACAGAGCACACCCTTCCTGGGTTCTCTGTGAAGACTGCTGAGGCTGCAGGTGACCTGTGGGATACCAAGTTCTGATACGAGAGATTTCAAGCTAAAGAGAAGCAAAGAGCATCGGAGCACCTTGGAGAGAGCAAAAGGAAGCCGTTGAAGTTGTTGATGGTATTCGAAATGGTATCAGCAGCTTATAGGGAAAAAATGGTCATTTCCACATCAGAAAAATCACTTCTGGAGTAATTTATGAAGTAAAGGTAAGAAAAAGATATAAACCAACACGTAGCATTCTCAACTTTCTGATTGTATATTTTCTTAATTTCCTTTTCCTGATTCTCTTCAGTGTTTCTTACCCCCAGCCCGTGCTTTACTTGCCTTTCAAGGACATGGCAATCTGCTTCTGGCTTCGGTGCCATCATTGTTTCACAGTCAGTTCCTTTGAAAAGAGTATACCTGAAGTGCTTTGAGAGCACACAGCCCGGAGCAGGAGAGGGATATTAATAGAAACAGCATCTCTCTGTTGTTCTGTGAAGACAGGAGATGAATTATTTTCAGTGTGGCAGGTGGAGGTGTTTTTCAAAGCAATTGTTTACATTTTTGAAGACCTGACAGGGGTTTAAAAAGGTCTGATAAAAACTGGATGACACAGAGAGCTGACATATATTTTGAGTCAGGAGAATCCTGTGATGTTAAGCTTGCACAGTGTGCTTAGCAGTTATCTAAGTTAAAGTAGTGCTAACAGTTCCAATCCAGCCTTCAGAAAATTAGAATAAACTTTTTTGAATCCTACCACTTGCCTTTTAAAACATGGAAATAGAACAATTACTCTGGGCTTTATTTGACATTACTTTTAAACAACCTCTCACCACCCCACGCCCTGATGGTTCTTTAAAGGTAATGGTCTAGGACTGAATTCAGTAAAGACTCTGCCTGACATGTATGTGGTGCTGCAGGGAACCCTTATCGGAGCTGGTGAGTACCAGCAGGATTTAAATTGTTATCCCCTAAGGAGGGTGAGAGTTTAGAGAGATCCCAGAGTGGTTTGAAGGGAAATACAGGTATTTGAGACAGTTGCAATGTGCAGCTGCCAAAGCAGGAAAGGATCTGGGTGTTACCATTTGGCACTCGCATCGCCGAGAAGCCCCTCCTGTTCCCCGACGTTCCCTCAGGAGTTCCTCTCCCATCCTTTCCCATCAAATAGCTCCTGACCTTTTGCACGTGGGCACTGCCTGAGCTGCGGCGTCGCTGGTGCCTCTCTGGTGCGTGACCTCTCTGAGGAGGAAGGCAGGAGCAGGCAGTGGTATGGGAGAGGACCCCTCCTGCTCATTCAGTATCACCACCGCCCTGGACTGGCAGCCTTGCCAGTTTGATGTGCGATGCACGGCTGGTATAGGCAGTTAGCCCTATGGCATTAAAGGGGAGCAAGCACAGTATATAGTATTCAGGTTTAAAGGTACACGTGGAAGAAAAGGGAGCAAGACAATTTGTACACCCACTCTCCGCTCCTAACCCTTCTCTCTGCTTCCTCCTACTGGGAGCAGATCAGCTCAGGGATGGTCATAAGGGCACTATTTTTGTTCATTAGCCTCTGTGGGGCCTCACAGGCCTCACCATCTGCTTGCTGCTGTCCTGTGCAGGGAGCTTGAGCCACGCTGGGTGCTCTGCCAGGTTTTTGCAGAGCCTTTCCCCCTGCAGATCTTGCTCTACCACCTGTCTGGGTCTGTGTGGGCCACCCTGGCTGGTGGGGGTCCTTCGTCCCATTCTGCTCCACAGGCAGCGGCTGCACTGGCTGCAACTTACTGGAGCTGTTCTCAGGAAGAAGTTATTAAAAGTATCGGATTGAATTTTATATCATCACTAATACTGGAGATCTCAGGCTTTGAAAATTACCATTGCATTCACAAGGCACTTAAGGGGAAAACAAAAAAAAAAAGCTTAGTTTGAATTATTTATGCCTTTAGAAAGGAATTGTTTGAGGGTCAAAGACTGACTTTTAAAATGTGTTCCTAATGACACATTAGGCAATGAATTAATAAGTTATTAAGCTGTGAAGAAGTGAAACTGTGTTTGTTTTAAAGGCTGGTCGTCTCCTCTGCTCTATTTTTGTTACTGGCTATGGCAGTGCCCAGCCTGCTAAGCCCTTTGCAGATGAGCTGTACTGCACTCGACAGCTCCCTGCCTCGAGTAACTTGTTATCTGTATCTGACAGCAAAAAAGGAACTGTCAGACAAGCGTGGTGGAATTGATGAGGGAGGACCATTCCTGGCATGAAATAAGGTCAGGCACATGGCTGCACAGTACCATCAGTGGGCTCCAAGCAGTTTTTCTAGCTGTGCCAGCTCTTCCTTGGGAGAATAAGGGGTGTGCCCCCCACAGTATCTCTTGGCAGGTCTGGTTCACACTTGCAGAGGTGGGAGTCCTGTTGTGCTTCCTGCCCAGCTAAGAATCACAGAATCTCTGTACATCGTATCTACTGTACCATATCCTTAAGCACTACATCTAGAGGGCTTTTAATTACATCCAGGGGTGGTGACTCAACCAATTTGTGGGGCATCCTGTTCCAATCTTTGATAACCTTTTCAGTATAGAAGGTTTTCCTATGTCCAACCTAAACTTCCCCCTGCTGCAACTTGTTGCCATTTCATCTTGTCCTATCAGTTGTGACTTGTGAGAAGAAACCAACACCCACCTCTCTACAACCTCCTTTCAGGTAGTTGTAGAAGGCAATAAGGTCTCCCCAGAGCCTCCTTTGTTCTGACTAAAGAACCCCAGTTCCCTCAGCCACTCCTCGTAAGACATGTTCTCCAGGCCCTTCACCAGCTTCACTGCCCTTCCTCTGGACCCACTCCAGCACCTCAATGTCTTTCTTATCCTGTGGTGCCCAAAACTGAGCACTGTAGTCAAGATGCAGCCTCACCAGTGCCCAGTACAGGGGCACAATCACTTCCTACTCCTGCTGGCCACACCATTTCTGATACAGGCCAGAATGCCATTGGCCTTCTTGGCCACCTGGGCACACTTCTGGATCATATTCATCTGGCTGTCAACCAGCACCCCCAGGTCCCTTTCTGCCAAGCATTTTTCCAGCCACTCCTCCCCAAGCCTGCAGTGTTGCCTGGGGTTGTTGTGGCTCAAGTGCAGGACCTGGCACTTGGCCTCATTGAAGCCCATATGATTGGCTTCAGCCCATCGATCCAGCCTGTCCAGGTCCCTCTGCAGAGCCTTCCTACCCTCAAGCAGATCAACACTCCCACCTAACTTGGTGGCATCTGCAAACTTCCTGAGGGTGCTCTCAATCTCTTTATCAAGATCATCGATAAATACATTAAACAGGAGTGGCCCCAGCGCTGAGCCCTGAGGAACAGCACTTGTGACTGCTCACCAACCAGATTTAACACCATCCAACACCACGCTCTGGGACCAGCTGCGCAGCCAGCATTTGATCCAGCACAGTGTATGCCCATCCAGGCCTAGGACAGCCAGTTTATTCATGAGGATGCTGGGGGAAACAGTATCAAAGGCTTTGCTGAAGTCTAGGTAAACAATGCCCACCTTCCCTCATCCACCAAGTGGGTCACCTTATCATAGAAGGAGATGAGGTTTGTTAAGCAGTATCTGCCCTTCACAAACCCGTGCTGACTGGGCCTGATCACCGGGTTGTCCTGTAAATGGCACATTATGGCACTCAAGATGATTTGTTTCATGACCTTCCCTGACAGTGAGGTCAAACTGACAGGTCTGTAGTTCTCCAGATCTTCCTTCTGGCCCTTCTTGTAGATGGGCATCACATTTGCTACCCTCCAGTGCACTGGGACCTCCTCTGTTAGGCAGGACTTCTAGTAAATCATGAGGAGTGGCTGGTAAGCACATCCACCAGCTTCTTTATCATGCTTGGGTGTAATCCATCTGGCCTCATAGACTTATGTACATCTAGGTGGTGCAGCAGGTCACTGACTATTTCCTTTCGGATTATGGAGGCCTCCTTCTGTTCCTCATCCCTGTCTTCCAGCTCAAGGGGCTGGCTATCCAGCAAACAACTCACCCTGAGGCAAAGGCAGCATTAAGTACCTCAGCCTTTCCCTCATCCCTAGTGACTTGGGTTCCCTTCCTGTGGGGTGCAGTGGGAGGGAGCAGGGTGAGGGAGAGCTTGGCACTTGCCTGTCTCCTCCCCTGATAAAGTCAGGGCATGGCTCGGGTGGGAGCCTGTGACAACAGCCACAGTCACCCTCACGTTGTTTCATACAGAGGTAGCCTGCATGGCGTCTGTTTGACCACGGCTGTAGGCAAACGTGGGGCTGTTACCTGGTCTTGTTCTTCACCTCAGCTGCTGCTATCAGTAACTGAAGTTACACTTTGAACAGTAAGATATGAGATAGCGTTTTGACTCCAACATTTCAGTTTTCATCTTTGTAACTCTTTTTTTTTTTTTTTTTTTTTTTTTTTTCTTTTTAGAAATTGACTGGAAATGACATAAAATATCACTTTGGAGAATGCTTAATGCATAACTGTGGCTTTGTATGGTGTAGAGTCGACACTTGGTTAGCTCCCTAAGCTCTGATAGATGGTTAGTCAACAAAATTACAGTTTCCCCAAACAAAAGTTTCTACTGTCAAGCCGTAGCTTGACTGCTAATAATAAACCACATTATTGCCACCTAATAAATTAGGCTAGTTTAAAAAAAAAAAAAACAAACCCCAACCACAACCATTTTAATCACATTTTTACTTTTCACAGCTTTTTGAAAACACTTGGTCCTAAAGCATTTTGCAAACACATCTTCCTAGCACATCTCAGTTTACCCCCAGTATGTGGATTAGAATGGTTTCTTTATTAGAGCTTTAGCCATGTTTGTAATGAGAAGGCAGTTTTCTGCTAAAGCTGTCAGCAGAAAGGAAGAAAGCAGATGCCAATGATTTTTCTTTACAGTTTGGGATTGATTGTAATATGCTTTAGTACTAAAAGCAAAACTTCAACCGACTGCTGATAAAATGTTCATTGGAAAAAAATGTGGGGTTTTTTTTGGCAAAAATAATTTCACGTAGCAAGAAATTTTTTGTTAAGATAAAAAGGAGTGCTGGAAATTTATGATAAGCAGTATTTAGCAAAACAGTGTTGTTGAAGCAGATGAGACTAATACTCCTGTGACTCTAAATATAATGTGTATTTTATTTCTAGGTACCATATTCAGAATCATGTAAGCCTGTGAAAAAGATTATCTTTTATTCTACTGCAAAAGTAGTTTAAAGTTTTGTGTGAGTAGTCAAATTAATATCTAAAATTGTTCTTCATTAGGATAAACAGGTTGGGGACATTAGATGTTTATAGGAAAAAGAAATCATGATTCTTTCTGAAGTCAGCATAATAAGTTATGGAAAGAACTTGATTTTTTATGATCTGCTCTAGTGTTTGTCCTGCTCTGGCAGGGGGGTTGGACTCAATGGTCTTGAGAGGTCCCTTCTAACACCTAGCATTCTGAGATTGCATGATTCTGTGATTTTCTGTTTTATAAAACTCTTACATCATGACTGAAAACCACACTATAACATACTTGAGGAAGTATGGAGCTGCCTGCATGCTGAAGTAATCGGCCAAAACTGTCCAGTTCAAAAGCTGTTCATTTGGGAAGCTTTCTCCCGTGTGAAGAATCAGCTCCATTTGCAGTTAGAGGTTATATATTTTTTACAGCCCATTGTCATGTAGTTTGCCCTTGCTTTATCTGGCTATCCATTGCCTAGGCAAGAACAACCAATTGCTTAAATTCAACTTTATACATTCTTAAAAAATAATGTCAGAATTGGATATACTTCTTCAAGAGTGCAAGGGCAGTATCACACTGTACTTGATTATCAAGAGTGGAAAACTGGGAAAATGACAGCCTCATTTGGCTTTATGCAGATGAAGTCTCTTTTGGAAGTCTTGGCCTTATGACCTCTTTGTATTTATTGTGAAATACCTTCCCAGCCCATCTCTCGATAACATGTAGAGAAAAGATGCTTCCATAAGCACATTGATTCTCTTAGCTCTGCTTTCATTTAATTGAGGAATTCAAATACCTAGATAGAGAAAATTATTTTGTATGGGATTTTTCTACAGGCAGGTATTTGTGCAGGCCAGTTTTAGTCTAGGAAGGATGATCTGAGCTGCCTGCTATGGTCAGTGGAGAGGGACAGTGTCCTCTGAACACCCATCAGTGCAGCTCCTCTGAGCTGCATCTGGAAGTGACTGCACTGTCACAGAATCACAGAATTGTTAAAGTTGGAAAAGACCTCCCACGATCATCAGGTCCAACTGTCTACATAACATTGTCGTGACCACTAAACCGTGTCCTGAAGTGCCATGTTACGCATTTTTTGAACACTCTTCATCCCGGGGACCATCTGTGGCTATTAATCACTCTTAGCTAAAGTTAAAATGCATTTTGAAGCCCCATGCCATCTGGTGAAACTAAGTTCTTCAAGAAGTAGTTTGTCCTACTTTTTTCTCTCTCTTGCCTTTGGCTTTCCCTGGTTTCTCTTGTATCAGGTAAGAGATGGGTACCTGCCAATTGTTTGCACCATTGAACTGGTTCAATTTGTGGATTCAACAGAAAACTGTTTGGTTTGGTTTGGTTTGGTTTGGTTTGGTTTGGTTTGGTTTGGTTTGGTTTGGTTTGTTTTGTGGAGAAAAGTGTGCTGACTATAGACTGTGTCTATAGGCTGCTCTGCCTCATTCTCTGGTCATCGGAGCTGCTACCAGGGCAGCAAGGCAACACATGACTGTGGCACTCAAGGAACAGGGAAGGCATAGGACTGTCCCTTCACTAGTGCTCTGCAGTTAATCCAGAGTTGAAACAGTGAAACTCCTGGCTTCTTTGTGACCATCTCCCACAGTCTGCATTTCCTGGGTTACTGAGCCAGGTGCAGTCACATCTTTAGAAGTTTAGTTGTCTTGGTTAACCTCAAATCTGAAATGGGTATTTTGTGATAGAACATTATGGCTGTTGGTTTGTTGGCTGGCACAACAGAAAGATGCTTCTTGATTTGTTTGTTACAGTACGGTGGGTACTTGATTTCTGCAGAGATCTGCATGGGTCCACTGCCCATTAAACCCAGTTTCTGGTCTGAGGCTCTTGACTTCTTGATGCATGCTTCTGTCAGGGTTCAAGTTAATTAATTTTGAGCTTACCAGTTATCTTGGGGTTCATTTCAGTGGGTGTATTATCAGGCTTTTGGTCTTCCATGTTACATGAATTGGAAATGTGACATTTCTGCTCATTCTCTCCCCTACCTGTAACTGAACACTGCTGCACTCTTAAGATGTGATATCTGTACAGTTTGGGTTTTGTCAAGGTTTAGGGTCAGGGCAGTCTGCTACACTTAAAACAGACACTCTCTGTTAACCCCCTCCCTCCCCAAAGGAGAAAAGAAAAGCAATAAGGCAGAGAGACTTATTAATTAGAAAACAAAGCTAGAACAGCTTTAATAAAAATAATAATACACGAAACCAGTATCTAACCCCTCCCACCACCAGTGGCAGTTATGTCACTGTCATCACTGATGCTGTGCAACAGGCACTGGTTAAGTCCCAGACTGGACCCAGCAGCCAACGGGAACAGTGTTCAGGAGCTGGATTCTGGTGCTGGATTCAGGAACACATGGATTGGTACTAACTCTGCCCATGGGGTGTTCTCACTGCCAGCAGCAGACACTGCCTGGGAAAACAGGTTGCTAACTTCAGACACTGCAGTGAGCTAGAAGAACTGAGCTGAAAATAAAAATCATCGAAGAGAAGTAGTTCCATTCCCAGTCAAAGCAGGACATTTTTACACAACGTTTCATTTCACTGCTGTAGAAAGGTAGCAGTAGTTATATTTTATATGGCCCCGCTTACCCGAACTCTTTTGCAATATTCTTATGCCTCTTTAACAAATATGTGATGCCTCAAGCAATATTTTTCAAGAGACTTTGAAGATGAAAACTGTAGAGCTAGAAATTACAGGGAAATTCAGATTTCTGGTGTGTATCAACCAGTACTGGAATTTCTTCAAGTACCACTTATTTAAATCACAAGGTGAGTAAATCAGGTGCAGGTGCAACCAGTGATTGACTTAAACTTGTGTTTCCCTCTGCATTTTGACCTTGCACTATGCCTGAAGAAACAAATCTGTGATAGGAGGGTGATCTGGGAAGGCACAAGGGTGAAATCTGAATGTACAGACTGTGTCTAAAATTGTTACTTTCAGGTTGACATTTTGGTGTTAACTTCAGTAAGCCAGTAAGTTTCTCTTCCATTCTGGTTCACTGAATATTATGAATTGGTCCCTTCCAAGGTCCCTTCCAACCCCTGACACCCTGTGATACTGTGATAATTGCAATTTACAGTTTTGCCTTAGCTGAATGCAAAATGAAATGGGAGAAAAGAATCTGAAAAGCATTATTGAAGCACAGAAATGTCTGGGCTGCATGGGACCTCTCGAGGTCATCCAGTCCAACCCCCCTGCTGAGAGCAGGGACATCCTCAACTAGAGCAGGTTGCTCAGAGCTCTGCCAAGCCCCACCTTGAATGTCTCCAGGGATGGGGCCTCAACCACCTCCCTGGGCAGCCTGTTCCAGTGCTCCACCACT
>JANIJG010006243.1:23521-49301 GCA_024611175.1 Megaceryle torquata
TCTGCTGGCCACACTTCTTTTGATGCAGCCCAGGATGTGATTGGCCTTCTGGGCTGCAAGCACACACTGGCTGCTCACATCCAGCTTCTCATCTATCAGCACCACAAAGTCCTTTTCTACAGGGCTGCTCTCTAACACCTCCTCCCCCAACCTGGACTGATGGTGGGGATTGTTCCAGCCCAAGTGCAGGACCCTGCACTTGCTCTCGTTGAACCTCATGAGGTTCCCCTGGGCCCACCTCTCCAGCTTGTCCAGGTCCCTCTGGATGCCATCTCATCCCTCTGGTGTATCGACAGCACCACTCAGCTTGGTGTCATCTGCAGCCTTGCTGATAGTGCCCTTGATCCTGCTCTCTGTGTCACTGATTAAAATGTTAAACAAGACAGGCCCCAGTACGGACCCCTGAGGGACACCACTTGTCACTGCTCTCCATCTGGACATTGAGCCATAGCCTGCTACCCTTATTGCATAAACTAGAGACAAAGCGTACATTATATTAATGACAGTGTTTAAGTATCTGGAAGTGATCAGCTCCAATGATAAGAACTAGAAGTAATTATTTTTTTTTCTGAGACACCTTTTTTGATGTTTTTTCCAAGCCATCTACTGAGAGTTACAAATATTGTTAAAGTTTGCTATTTATCCTGTTCTGACCAAGAAAAGCCAAATCACACAGCAGCTTTGTGCTGTATTGCCAGCCTTTCTATGAAACATACTTGTGAGATGTTTCTGTTTTTTTTTCTTCTTTTTAGAAGTCTATGCTCCTAACAAACTCATCTTGCAGTGCTAAATTATTTATCTGAAACGTTAACTGAGAACATTTTTTTATCATTTACTGGTTATTAACTTTTATTATTTATTATACTTGCAAAGTTAATGTGAGAAATACATCTTTTTATACTCCCTACTTTGCATATGCTATCAATTCTTGTTGCATGCAGTTTGCTGAGAGTATATTCAGGCTCTCAAGTTTCTTCTTTCAGCTGGGAAAGCACCATAAATCGTGGACTTGAGATGTAAGATACACTGAAAAGCAAAAAAGGTACATCTACGTTTGTCCAACTGACATATGATTGCTCATCCAAGGCTTTGGATTTTTTGCTCTGTAGGTCACTGATCATCATCTCTAAGATGATGACAGCAGGTCACTCACCAAAGTGGTGGGTTTTACCACACCTCGTTCAAATTTGTGCCCTTAAAGAATCAGTACTTGTAATGTCAAAATAAGCTGTTGTTTCTTATCGTGATGTCTTGTTCACACGTGAACATCTTCCTCTCCCCCTCTATCCCTGCCTGTATGGTAGGGAACTTTTGTTTATTGGTAAAATATGGGATGATCCCAGCTCTTGCTTGTCTGGTTTTGTTAATGCACTACAGCAAAACCACACTGCTACTCCAAGTGAAGCAGCAATCAGCCAGCACCAAACAGCAAGTATGTGGGCATTCAGGCAGAGCCAGAAGCAGTTTCCCTTACATGTCAGAGCTGCTCTGTCTTCTCCCCATAAGTCCTGCAAAGTTAGCTCTCATCTTGGCCTTCGGGTGCAGTTAGTGCTGCTTTAAGCAGGTTCCTCCTCTGGTCTTCTGCCCGAGGTCCATCTGCTGCACCCAGTCTCATGCTGCAGCTCCTCTCTCGGTGCCCGTAGTCTCCTTCAGTTCCTATTGTCTCTCCCCAGGCTCCCCTGTACTGAGTCCCTTCCCTTCCACAGGCCTCTTCCTTGTGTCTCCTTCCACTGAAAGGTGACTCTTTTTGCCCAGCATCTTCCATCACCCCGGTCCAGCCTCCTTTCCCCTGATGCTACAGTCCCACTGACCAGCCTTTTCCAAGCTGGCAGGCTCATGTTCACCTTGTTCCAGCAGACACATTTATTCTGCTGGAGATCCTTCTGCTTCCTGCACCTGCTGGTTTTTCTACCAGTGAGAGGAGGCAGGGGCTTGCATCTGGGAAAGGAGAGAGCACCTGGCCAGATTGTTTCTGGGGACCTGTGGCAAGCCCTGAGGCTGGAGGTGCTTTTAATCTTTCCTCTTGCTGTGGTTACACCAGAGTTAATGAGTTTATCACATGTTATGGTAGAAAACTACCTTCTGGGTGTGGTAGAGCATGTTCTCAGAGGGGTTCCTGCTGAACTTGAAATCAATGACAGACCATAACAGTTTGTCAAAACCAGAAGACAGAAGGGTTCTAATAGAGGGTGGATAAAAGATGTGGCTATTTATCAGGACATTGAGGAAGTGGATCCTAAATCTTCGCTGCTGTAAAAGATTGCATCACCCGGTGCCTGACAATAAAGACTACTTTCCAAGGTCCTTTGTTAGAGGGGCCCCCTCTAGAAAAGAAAGGAGATCTTGTTCAGCCAATCCTTTAATGACTATGTCTGTCTGTGCATTTGGGGGAAGCAGGGAGGGGTCAGATAGCCAGATGAATTTTAACAGTAGGTCTTTGTATAAAATATATGGACATTAAGAAAGAAATGTCTTTAAAATCAGTTTTCAAGAAAAATGTGAAGTTACAGGGGGAAAAAAAAGTATGGTGGTATTTTGTTCTGTATCGTGGTTACTTTGTAGTAAATATTCAGATGGTACTTCAAACCCATTTCCATTTTCCAAACCTATTTCTGGATAATTTTTACTTGAAAGAGTTGTTCAGCTGCATGTATAAGACAGTAAATACATTTAGAAAGGCTGAATTATGAGGAATTCTTTTCGCTGTCTTCATCATGTGTTGAGGTTATTTGGAGTTGTAATAATATTTAATAATATTTGGAGTTTAATAATATTTATTAGTTCTTTATTTCCTGAGAGCAAAGATAAGAAGGCCTAATCCCTCATGTAAACAAACTGAATAGAGTGGGTAATTGGAGACTTGAGGATTTCGGATCTGTTTGATGTTTTATAGCACTGTCCACCTATCACAAATGAATTTATAATTTCTTCTCCTAGTCTGTGATAATCTACTCAGGTACCAGCACTTGGAAGTTCTGTTCACTTGTGATTTATTCAATTTCATCCTGCTAAAACATGGAGCAGGGATTTCATTGCCGTTTGTGAAGAATACTGCCAGTAGGGAAATCAAGCCTTATATCTTCATTTGCAGCCAGAAACTGCTTCCTCTGGTAGCTCTGAAGTCTGTACAGACTCTAGATCTATCTTAAATACATTTCCTTTAGCTCTTTTTAATGCCTAAAAAAAAAAAAATCAATACAAATTTGAAGACTACTTTTCTCTCCTTTGACAAAGGGTTTTGGCTGTCATGCTTATAGTTTCTGTACTGTTAAATATATAATGCTACACCTTCTATCTACCTGCATGTGTGTACAACCTGTAAATAATTTAATGTTTTACTTTACCACTTGGCCTCTTCACATAACTCTAAAATGAGGAAGATAAAATTCTACTAAATTATTAACTCACTGGGAAATTGAAACAACTGATATAAATCAAGCCTTGAAAATGGTTCCCTTTTGCTCAGTGGGAATCAAAGCAGTAAACACATCTGGATAACAGCGAGGGAGCTAAATGGGCAAGGTGATTATAGAATAATTTAGATTGGAAAGGATTTCTGTGGTGTCATGGAGTCCAACCACCTGCTCAAAGCCAATCTGCCTATAACAGACACGTTCAGCTGAGTCTTGAATGCCTCCAGCGGTGGAGTTGTTCCAGTATGGAGATGTTCCAGGAGTCTCCAGTGTCCTTGGGTACATGGACAGGGCGCAAAGGACCCATTGCCTGGTTGGCTGGTGGAATTCAGTGGCAGACAGAGTGAAGCAATGGAGTGGTGTTTTTAATGGTCACGCTTCTCAGAAACACATCCTTGTGTAACATTTCTTCCATATAAAGAAGAGGCAAATAAAAACTGCTGTCATGGTGCTGTCTTTAACTGACAAGTGAGAAGCCTCATTTAGATTGTCTGGAAAAAAAATAAACTTTGAATCCAAATGTAACAAATGAGACCAAAATTTGAGAGGGGGGAAGAGGCTGTTGGCTGGAGTTGCCCTTTGGTTGTACAGCTGTGGAGATCCACATTTTATATCCTTTGTAGGCTTTATTCACATGAGAGAATATGCAGGAGAATATTTTTGCTCAGGTATAAGGAGTGGTTTTTTTGTAATATCTCGACCACTTCTTTCTCAGTAGCTTCCCTACTAACAAAGATACTTCCCTCAGTGTTTTCATGCTGTATGACTATGTCAGAAGGAGACATGATTTCATCAATGCCTATTTGTACTTTGCATATTTAATTCACAAAATCTTCAGTGTCTTTCAACGCATTTTGACGTAATAATTTATTTGGAGGCTGTACCTCTAACAATACATTACCCATTGTGCCTTTGTCAGGTTTCTAAGTCTATAGCCATAAACAGTAATCAATAGTTTATTGATAATCAGTTTCTTATTATTTATTAAATCATGTGAAAATCTCTTGTGATGAAACCAAAGGAGACAAGCACAGCTTGCAGTACTCATTTTAGGAAATAATCATTAAACAATAAGCCCAACCTGGACATCAGTAGACGTTTTATCATTTCAGCAGCTTTCCACACACTGCATTACATGCCAGGGCTATTGACTTCCTCAGTGTGCCACACCATGTGCCCCGGTCCTGCTTATCCTACCTGGAACATATCCCAGTACAAACCAGCATGCCACTGCACAAATGCAAATGCCCATACTAAGGAAGCAAGAGGAAGAAAGCACTGGGAGCAGAAAACCTCCCTTTGGCAGCAGTGAGGCGTCAAGTCAAACAAGTGCCTGTGTGACTGAGGCTGTGTTCAGTGTTGGTGCTTGTTGGTAAGATGCTATAGCTAGAATGATTTTCTGTGTCTTTCTAAGAACTACAGCCATAGTAACTGTGTATCACACAGCTCTCGTTTTATATTTTCAGAAGGAAATTGTCTGTTGATTCTTAGTTGTCAAAGAGCTTTTCATTTTAAACTTAAACGCAGACTTGTCCTAGTCCTTCGCAGTTCCAGATGACGTAAAGACCCTCGTCTCTCTCTCACTGTGTGTTTAGATCTATTTGCTGAGTGTCTTTAACTGCAACTGTGTGATCAAAATACGTCTGTTAGAATTGACTAGCTGATAAGCAGAATGAGGCAAACTAACTCTGAACAGACTAAAACGTTGACTGTTTAGTAAACCGGCGGATGTTCCACGAGTAACTCCCTTCATCCCAGTTCAGTCAAGTGTGCTTATATGTAACACAGAAAACTCCCATCTTGCTGGAGGCCTACGTGACCAGTCATCAAAATCAGCAGTTCATGAATTCTTTGTGTTCATTAATACTATGAAAATCTCATTCCTTCTCCAAACAGTTAGGTGATTTAGCACTGGTGTACTCCTATGGCCATTTCAGAAAGTTGTTTCAGAAAACCTGCAGTGCTGCATCCTAGCAGTAACCTGAGGAAACTTGTATTAGGTTCTTACAGCCCAGGGATTTTTACAGCATTTCTGAAAGGTCCCTTAAAAGGTATTACTTAGAGCTTCATACCAGCTTTGTGAAGTATTAATAGCACTGTTTCTTTTGTGCTGAGTGGATTACTGCCGTATATATTTGTAATTGGAGCAACAGTGCATGCAATAGAATTTCAAAGCAGCTACCCAGATGAAAACTCTTTCACTTTGTTAATATCCCATTCGTGGAGAGACTAAAGAGGTAAGACTGTGAAGTGTGGAAAAGAATTCAAATCTGACAGAGAAGAGGTGAGAGCTGAGCACAGGACCCCTTGGGTCCAAAGCACATGGCAACAGAGAACATTTTTCAGAGGAAGGAAATTACAGTAGCAGAGACTGAAAGCTCAAAGGGTACTTCTGGTCTGTGCTTGCATGGCAAGACATCATCTATTTATGTAGGTGCATAGCAGTCATTTCTCACTGTACACATTGATTATTGAGAGTGCCATAAGCTATGGCCAGGGCCCACCCTTGCTGGGAGCTCTCTAGACACAGATCCAGCAGCGGTCTATACGACGTGCCATGTTTTCTAATTGTCAGGGGTATCATCTTCAGGAAAAGTCCTTCTGAAAATCACACATGGAATCTTGGGGTTTGCAGCGTCCTGAGCATCAGTGAAATCAGCCTTTCTGAACAACTGAGAAACGTCCACCAACATGGTGCAAGAGGCCCCTCTCCTGTAGAGGAATGAAGGAAGTGCAGGTTTTGTTAATGAGCTGATCACTCAAATGTGGCAGACCAAGGCTGGGGAGAGAGCAGTGTCTGGTCAGAGTGTAAATGTACACAACCCTCTCTTCCCTCTCTGTCTGCTTCTGCCGGTAATCAGCCCAATGGGGAAGGACTGGGTAGCTGCTGTCATTGTTAAAGGACACAACATCTGAACTAAACCTCTCTTTTGAGCATAATTAAAGTATTCCTAAATTCCATCAAAAGTTCTTGCAACATCACATTTTGGTTTTCTCTTCCCCAGCTGATTCTGCACAGAGCTGTTTGCTGGAAGGTCAGTGCCGTTAGCTGCATGTTTTATTCAGCTTTATGTGTTCATTCTGTTTATATAGATATGTATATACACACACATACACACTGGTGGGGTGATTTTTGAACAGAGCTTCCACTAGCATAACTTCATGTAGAAAGGCAACTGCTTACCCTCAACCCCTTAGTTTATTATTTATGTAGATGTAGCTGGCACATGATGGAAGCGACCACTGTGTCCCCGGCTGGACGTGCGGGGAATGGCCAATATGCCTGGGACTGTAGCATCTTTACAGGACATTGTTGATAAAAGTATATTTGATAAACCATTTCAAGCCACTTCTTTTTGCTGCCAATTGTTTTATCTGGTTTATGTCAGCAGCTTCCCCTTGCAGTGACTCTGTAGTGTGCAGGCACAGCTATGCAGTGACATCAGAGCTCTACGGTCGCTTCCTTTCACCTTCTCTTGCTGCAAAAATCCCCTCTCTACAGGCCTACCACCTGTCATGGTCTTCTCCCTCCCTTTTGTTGTGCTCACAGCAGCAGCAGTCGGGTACTGAACAGGGAGCTGAGATGGTGTGGTTGGGTGAAAGTGTGGGCCCATTGATATAGGGCCAAAATATCCCCCAAGAGCTTCTTAGTCTGAACAGAGACCCGTTCTTCACATGCTTTCATTTCTGACCAGAAGGGCAGGCCTCATACCTCCAGTAAATCTGATCAGTCTCAACCTGTAGTTGTCATTTGCCAGGTTATTTTACCTAATAGAATTCAAGTGAATGAGTGAACTAGTGGTGGCAGTTCCTTAAATAGCTCCGAGATCACGGTGGCCTTTACCTGCAGCTTTGGATTGGCACCATATCCTAACCAGGCTTTCCCCACGTTCTGACCTCCTGGTCTTCACCACCATAAGTGCAGTTTCCTCTTTCCCAGAACATCTCTAAAGTTTTGAAAACTGATTGCTAGTTGCCTTCAGGAATTAAAGGACTTATATTAAAGGAGAAACTTGAAGTGCTGTCTGTTAGCTGTTAAACCTCACTTTGCTTGGCTGCTCATAAAGAGATTTTCTCCTCTAGTTATTTCTCCGATCCACTGTGATTTTCTGAGTATTTTCTATTGCTTATGGTGGAGGAAGTTGTTCTCCCTGGAGATGGGTCAAATTTATTACTAACCCTCAGGAAGTCCAGGCATGCAATATAAGATTACTTAAATTAGAGGGACAGATGTTAGGCTTTAAAACCTTTGTTTATCTTGACAAATATCAACACTTCCAGAATATTTCAACCCTAATTTTATATCTTGCTATTTTTTGTTTGTTTGTTTGTTTCTTATTGTGCATTAAAATATGGATTAATTTTAGGATTTATTTTAGTTTAACCTTTTATGTGAGAGAGATTGCTTTAAAGACTGGCAGCTGTGGTTCAGCAGAGTAATGTGCAAGTATAAATAGAATGCAAGCTGTCCATTTATCTCAGTCCTGATCTACTTATATTCATCTGATGCTTATTACAATCATGGTTTGTCTCTGAGCAGATAGATCCAGTTAGGATTAAGCTTGGACAACTAACCTAATTCACTCTCGTTACTTAATTCAGGGTTTCTGGGTAGACTTCTCATGTAACTAAATAATTATTTTAACTCCTAACCTTTAATAAATCAGTATCAAAATATTGGGAATGTTTATGTTTTTGGGAAATACTGAGTTTGTTTATAACATCTTTTAGGTTTGCCAGGATATATCTCCATTCATGTCTGTTTCTGAGATTTATCCCCACTGCAGCTTCTCCTTCTGTGTCATGGGATTTTATTAAAGGTAATTTCAGTTCACAGATTCTCTGTATTATGCCATGGCAGCCCTTTCTAAGCTTTTTGGTAGGTACAATGTTCTGACAGAGTAGCCTGAAAATGAAATAAAAGCACACCTATCCAATTCTACCAGGCACAAAAATAATACGGCTAGAGATTATACCTAAACTTTATATTCATCTGTTCCACATTGAAAAAGGAAGATTCATTATTTTCTGGTATTTCAAGAATACTGGAATATTCATGGAATAATGATTTGTTTCTCCATTGTTCAGACAAGTTTTTTCTCAGCCTTTTTCCTCTACAAGACCCCTGTGGAATTTATGGATGTAAAAATATCAAGTTCTGTCTCTTTAATGCTTCAGCTACATTTTATTTTATTTTATTTTCTCATTTAAAATCAACCTCTAGCTACTTTTTACTGTGTTAGCCTAGTGACTAGCCTCTGGTGTGGATTAATCTTTGTCAACATGGTTTTAATTTAAAAAATCAACACTATCAATTTGCCATAATTCAACATTTATGTAGGGTTATAAGAAAGCTCGGGATTAAGCACAACAACAACCAGTGCTACCTTGTTACAGTGTCTGGGTGTTCAGCTGTGTAAAACAGAGTACCTTTCAGATTGGAAGTAGCTTGTAATATTTTTCATGTGTAAAATAATAATTTTGTTCAATAATGTATCATGAGACAACTTTAACTTTCCGTTTGTACTGCTGATCTCAACAACGTTAAGTGTGTTTGGAGATAATTGAAGGTGCATGCTTTAAACAGAATAATCTAAACATTTTCTTCTCCCCTCATTTAATTTCCACTGTTATTGTGAATGTGCTGACAACAAAAGATACACGTGGGTCTTGCACCTTTTTTAGAAGGCTGAGATTTTAGCTTGTATGTACTCTAATATTTGGTTTTTAGAAACTATTCCAAGAAACAGTAATTTCTGAGCTCTGCTTATGTGTATGTTAGATGCAATTCCCCATATAAATTTCATAGTTTTTTGTGTTCTTCATACAAGATATCTCCTGCAGTCCTCTGGGTTGACTCCTCTGGATGTGATGGCACTTCTTATACTGAAGTTTCTCTGCAAAAGCTCTTCCCTGCTGTGACGCCAGGGGAGAAAACTGGATGAGCAGTAGATACAGATCTCACAGTTGGACTCCTGGGTGGGATCTTGAAGTGCCAGGCATGAGAGGTGCCATGTTTTCATGTCTTTGAGATGCACTCTTTTCCCTTTAAACGAGATCTACAGTTAAGGAGAAACAGCAACACCAGTTGCACTATCAGCACTTGTTAAGGAGTGGAGGAGCTACAGAAGAAACACCAGAGCAGTGTTGATTTTCTACCAGAGCAGTGTTGATTCTTCTACCAGAGCCTCCTGCACCGTACAGTTTGGAGGGATACATGGTCCTATAATGTGAGCATTTCAGCTTCACATTGAATGTGAGGATGTAAGGAAGGGCCTGTAAATAACTGTTAGGATTTGGAGGAAAATTCCCAGTCGGGCATTTGAGATGTCCCGGAAAGATAAGGCTCCTGTACAAACAAGAAGATGAAAGGAACAGTGAGAACACCCAGCAATGATGAAAATGATGGCAGCTTAACTTAATGATTCCCAATCAAGACTTGAAGGTATTGTACTACAGTGTTGTGAGAGTTCCCAGGAATGAAAGGAAGAATCAGAGAGACTATACAGATGTAAGTCAGCGTGGCTGCTCCCCTTGTCAATGTGCAGCACCGTGCCTGCGGTCAGAAACAGGCCTGGAAATGAAGCATGACAAAAATGAGCTCTGTTTCATTGGCATGATTTTGTTGGTTCCATCAGGCTGTCTGCAGTAATTTAAAGATAATCGTGGAGGTGTTCCCCATTGAATGCGACCATTTATGTGACGCGAAAGAAGAGATAGATGCAGCCTAGTTGGTTCTGCCAACTAATACTCAAAGAATATTACTGTCTTTAAACTGCTACATAATTTGCTGATGCCATAGAAAGCAGAGAAAAAAAAAATTATTCTAATAAGAGCTTTTGTTACAGTAATGCCAATGGCAAGAGAAAATATTCAGATTATTTTCCTGGAGATAGAGGCTGCTGCTGTTTGGAAAACACTGCATTACACCATCTGTTTCCTTCTGATTGCACACCGCCACAGCCATTGTTGTGATTAATTTCTTTGCTTCTAGGCACAAATTTGAGTGCTTGAAAGAAGATTAAAAGCTTGTTTTGTGAACAGGGATGTAGCTAATGGCTAGCTTTCAGTAGGATTGCGTGTACTTAACAACTTTACAACTCAAGTCATCAATCTTCTGTGTGCATTCGATATATGAAGAAAGCAAGATCGTCCTTTCGCCTCACTGCAATAATCCTCTGCATGAATTGCTGGTGAGATTTCCACTGTGCACCACTAGTGTCACTGCACACTCAAAACACCACTGGCACAAAGAGTCATCTTTCATAGAATTGTAGAATCATTTAGGTTGGAAAACATCTTTAAGGTCGTTGAATCCAACCCTGAACTTAATACTGCCAAGTCCACCACTAAACCGTGTCCCTAAGTGCCACATCTACACATCTTTTGAATACCTCCAGGCATGGTGACTCAGCCGCTTCCTTGGGTGGCCTGTTACCATGCTTGACAACTCTTTCAGTGGAGAAGTTTTTCCCAACATCCAATCTAAACCTCCCCTGGTGCAACTTGTGGCTGTTTCCTCTTATCCCATCTACCTCATTTTCTAGCAGGTGTCTCAGCTGCTGGAAGAAGAAGTGTGGTTTAATCAGCATCCCTCTTGATTGTCAGACTGAGTCCTTTGGTCATGAGGCTGGTGTGCCCCAAAAGCTCCTGCCAGGCAGGAGGAAAGCTGTGATTATTGGCAATCTGTCCCAGCCAACTCCTGGTCACATTCGGTGCATCCGCTGGGAAACTCAGCAGCAAGGAGCATGTTACAGTGTGAATGTTATTGTTCCCCTGATTGTTCTGATCAGAACCACTGCTCTGTGCTCCCCAGTGACAAGTAGCACAAGAAAATGTGGATTTTTGACTAATATGGATGCTTTCCTTACTTCAGTTCCTCCTTTAGTTGAACCCTGAGTATATAGTACAGTGGTGGTATATATCATGGTGGTTTTCCACCAGTAAGCTGTTCCCTTCCTTCCTTTTAATTCCAGTATTACTTAAGCTTGGTAGGCTTCTGACCAGGATGAGTAGCACAGCTGCAGTAGGCAGTGGTCCATCTGCTTAGTATAAGGAACCTGGAAAACAAGTGATATTTGCATGAAATGCATCATCTGTTGTTTCTGCTTTTCTTGATCGTCACATTTCAAGATTGTCACATTTGCCTGTGATATCATGCTGAAAGCTGAATATTTTCCAGCTAAAGCTGTAACGAGTCTCCTCTCTTAACGAGGTGTATTCCAACTAGTGGTTTGTAATGAGTTATTTAATGTTTACTTCACTGTGACTTAACTAATGTTTCGTCTTGTTGAATTTGCTTCCAGAGTAATAGTTGGTAGACCACATTTCAAAACACCTCTTCAGTTTGATGTGCCTAACGGTATATATTGGGGTTCTGGCAGATCTGTGGCCGTACAGGACATAGTTAAACAGAATTAAGAGGGAAATGTTGACTGCCAAGTAAAGCAGCATTATCAATTTCCTCTCTCCTACATTGAAAGAGACAGGGGGAACAGACAGTGTAGGGTTTCCTGATATGTTTTAAGCCTGGGATTCATTTCCCCTCCCTTCCTTCCTATTAGTTGTTTGTTAACTCCCAGGAAGATTCAGCTTTTTCTTATGAGACCTCCCTGCTTGCATATTCTAGAAATGGGCTTTGCCTTCGAGGGGATTGGTCCTCACTTCTGAGCAAATGCAGGGGGAAGAAGAGGAGGTGGATTGATGATGAGAGCCTGACTTAGGGCAAATGAACCGAAGAAGAGTTCCTAATTGACAGCATTGATTTCACAACAATATTTTGTTTTCATTTGCTGGCACGAGCATAGCACTGGCCCCTGAAGAATCCAGGGTGCTTCAGACACAGAAGTAGGAAATGCAGCAAGTGTCAGTGTGAGATTTCTGCCCTCAGAGTACAGAGTTGAGAACTTAGAAGCAAGATGGTGAAGTTCTAAGAACGAACTTCAACTTGCCCTTCTTCAGGAGAAACGTCGGATGTCTCTTTTCAACAGCTGAACATCCTTGACATTGAGGAGAAGGATGCAAAGACAGAGGTGATAGTACCAGCTGCTTGGGATGAACAGCGGCTTTGGATCCCCGTGTGTGGCTGGAGTGCACTAACAAACTGGACGTTGTGTGGGGACTTTTCTTCGTCGGAAGCACAGAGCTGTTAGTTTGGCTACAGTTATTTTGGATGAAACACTGAAAAAAAAGACAATTTCATGCTTGCTTTTTTTTTTTTCTTGGTTAAATGTCATCTGCTAGTCTGACTTGCTTGTGTGAGAAGCTGTGCCTCCTTTATTTGTACCAGTTACACTGAAAGCAGACAAGGCTGTGGCAAAGTAGTCTGTCTGCTGGGTACAGCACATTAGGAACTGAGAGGGTCTCACAGCTTCATGCAGAGACTATCTTGACATTTTCAGCCCATTAAGTACAGCTGATTTTTCTTTATTCTTTCCAATAAAACCAGGTATTGGTTTCTGAAGAAAACCCTCTCCCACCTCTTTAAATCTGCATCCTTTTTTTTTTTTTTTTTTTTTAGCTTTTGAATTTCACAAAGAAATTTTTTGTTCCATTGACATTTCAAAATAAAATCGGAGTATCTTTCAGTGCATTAGAAGAGTATAATTCTGAAAAGCTGATTTTTTTATTGCCTTTGGTGAATAACTTGGTGAAGATACAGGGATACACATCCATGTCTCAACGCCGCCTTTTAAGGGAAGGACATGAAAGTCATTTTAGGATCCTACCAAGATTCATCCAAATCCTTCATGGCAGACGTCACTTACGAAACAACCCACGCCAAATATGCTCTGGTGAGGTGAATGTGTAGGTGTTCCTACAGTGTGATTTATATCTACATAGATTGTTGCACTTAAATTTGAGCAGCATGTGAGGTGACTATGAGCACTAAGTAGCCTTTTATTGGCATTACTGATCTTCCCAACTGATGATTCTTGCAGGAATGAGTATTTTTTCTCAAAGCATACTCATGTAGAGATCCAGCAACTGTTAGAGTTAAATATATATATATATTTCTCCATATTAGCTATTACTTATGGATAGTGGTTACTCTGTCACTAGTACTTACTGGAGAAAAACCTATCTTGTTTCTCCTTGCAGTTCCAGGTGTATGATAGTATCTAACAAACACAGATTTGAGCACTTTACACCAACCTTCCTTTGATACTCTAGAAGAACTTCACTCAGTGCTCTGTTTTTAAACAATATAACTAATTACACTACAAAAATTATTTTTAATTGTACTCAAAAAATCAGGAAGCCTCTGATCTTTAAGTGTAATGTGCTAAATGTAAGACTTGCCACCACTTATTCAATCTCAAAGTCTGTTTCATACAGTGTGTGGTGTAATCATGTTAGCATGACTGATAATTATATAATCCATGTGTTCAGTTAAAGCTACATTTTGTTGGGGTTTTTTTTCCTCTGAAATGGGTTAACCCTGACTGGCTGAGATAAACTGAAGACAATTTTTCAATAATTAATTAATCCTTTCTTGGTTTTATATGCACAATGACCTATTATGGAAAAAAAAATAGGACTTTTTGTTCCTTTTTAAATTAATTTAGAGCATATGAAATTGAAATCAACATGAGATAGGTACCTTTATAGGAAAATACAACATTTTCAAGGCCTTATGACATTCCTTTCTTTAATTATGACACTCTTAGAAAAAAAATAAGAAGAGAAAAAATGCTTCTCTGAGAGTTCCTTTTACTCACACTTTCTTTTGTACTGTGCTCACTGAGTCTTTTGTCATCTATTTTGCTTGGAATGAAAATGGTACTTATTTATAACCTTTTTTTTTTTGTAATTTCTGAAATGTAAAGGTTTCACCTCTCCTGATTTATCAGTTCTGGGCATTCATGAGGGAAAGGTTTAGTACCTTTAGGAATCCTAAGTAATAAATTACCAAGATACAACAATTCTATTCAGAAAAAGTTTTGATGTTAATTGCTGTTAATCACAGTAAAGTGAAGGAAAATTCAGCTGTATTTTAAACACATAGGATGCAGTCTTACAAAGCAAAGCACAGAAAGGCCTCCTCAAATTTCAGTCTTCATATAGAACTCAACCATCACTTGGTAGTAATCACACTACAGTCACATTCAAAGTGTAGCCATCAAATTTACTACTCACACCAATTATTTAAAAATATTTCTGTACTTAGGAGTTTTGGGCACCTGCTGGCCATTTCTGAATGGAATTGAGCTAATTCCAAGTAGACCGTGTAAGAGAAAACCCACAAATGTAATATATTGAATACATTCTGACATAGATAATTTTCCTCGTTTTAACCTAATTTCCTTCAGATCCTTGCAAACCTTGTAACATTTTACAATCATCTCTTCCTTACAGGTTCCTTTCATTATATATAGGTGTGTAAAGTCAGAAAATTGTACGTTTCTGTAGGAAGCTGCCTGTCTCCTCTCCCACCCGTCTTTATTATTATTCCAAAACTCCTTTTGATTGTGTTGCAGCCTTTTCTGTTTGAAGTCTTGAAGTATGCAAAAATTCTGTTTCCTTTCCTTCCTGTTACCCATTTTATGTTGACAGTAGGAAAGTAATTATATGTTTCTAATGTTAACCTTATATATCCAGTAAGAATTATTCCATTGTTTTGGTCAAAGCCTTTTTATGGCCTTTTGGACTGATAAGAGTTTTCCTGCCTTCCTGGTGGGAGACCTCAGTTAGCATTTAGTGGCACTTCCAGACCAAATGTTACACAGGAGGTGGATCAGGAGTTTAGATTGTGGAAGGTACTGCAGCCTGGGAACATTTTTGTACTGTAGCTACACTGGTTAAAACTCCAGTTTTGGCAAGCCTGTATTTCCAAAGTAATTGTGCTTGTAATTCTGTGAATCCCATGATGTATGCATCTCTCTTCTCCTTGTGACAAAATTAAGCCACTCTGTCCTGTTGTCCCGGGTCTCACAGAGCTTTGTTCTCTCTTCATTAGCATCTCTGGAAATAGCTGAGAGCAGGTTTGTCACTTCACCCTTTCCCTGCATGTTAACATTTTTAATACACGATAGAGAAATCTTGACAGGAACTATGAATGTCCTGGATCATATTGATTTTGCATTACCCTATTTACTTTAATAGGTAAACAAAGCTGGGCTGGCTTCCAGAGTCTTTATGCTTCACCGTCTCTGTTTAATTTGCATTTTAACAAAGCAGACTTTTATTTACTTACAGCTTTTATTTACTTACAGCCAAGCTTCTTGGGCTAATCCTCATTGCACTGCTCTCTGGGGGTGTCTTTTACCGAGGGCAGGCTGTGTTGTCTTTATAGGCTCAGCTCGGTTGAGCCCTGGCTGTGGTGACACTTGCTCTTTGCAATGCAGAGGTTTGAGTCCAGGTGCCATGTGGCCCCTCCTGCCTGGGCAAGCAGGGCCCAGGCTGGCACATCCAGGCTCGTGTGAGACAGCATTGTGATTCCTGCATCCGTCCCTGACCGTACATCTGCAGTGTGCTTCTGCATCTCCAACTGCAGGTGGATGGGAAAGCAGCTGTAGATGTTGAGGAGGGTTTCAGCCCCACAAAGCCATGGCTACAAGCAGTCTTCTGTGGGGACATCTGTCTCCCATCAGCATGGGAGATTTTGCAGGGCCATGATCTGCCGTGGCCCTTTGTGATGGGCTTCCTGGTGTGATATTCACGGACCATGCTTGGAGATTCTCTCCTCCCTTTCTCTAAACAAATAGGAACAGTAGGTCAGCTTGAACTGAGAGCTGTAAAACAAGTCTAGCAGGTGGAGACTCCAGAGACGTCTGTCTTCAGTTTGTGCTGCGCTTAGTATGGACCAGGAGTATCTTTGGACACATCCTGTAGTCTTCATCTTTTCACACTGGATTCAGGTTTGTTTTCTGATCAAGGTGATTGAAGATGTGAGGCGTTTTGCTTTTGTTTGTGTGCTATAGATGTGGAGTGAATGAATGAATGAATGAATGAATGAATGAATGAATGAATGAATGAATGAATGAACGACTAGACCATCCGTGTCCCAGGGTCCTTCCAATCTAATCCAAAGAAGTTCTGTGAGAAGGTACAACGAGGCAGTGCTATAATGTAGGTGTCTAATACTAGTAGACTTTTGTAGTGAAAGAGTCAGAAAAAGCTTGATTAATCCACAACCTGAGTAATGCACCACAAGTAGTGAAGACTGCTCTTGCATCTTCCATGCCAGTTGAGGGGGTGGAGATGTGGTGCATCTTCTGGAGTTGTGTGAGTATTTCTGTTGGATGTTGGGCATTCTTACATGGGGAGAGGGTGATAACTTACAGGCAGGATAGCAAGATGCGTGGTTGCGGGAAACATCAGACTGGATACATGAATATAGCAGGTGTGTTTAAGTATCTGAAGGTTTCAACATAACCAAAGCCTGCCTGGAGTTGATGTAAATGCAGATATTTCTGGTCAGAGTTAAAGTCTGCCACTAAAACTTTATTACTGTTAGTCCCCAGGTTAGATAGGTCTGTGTGTGCAAGGCTGTGTTTACTGCTCGCTGCATTCACACCTTTGTCTGCTGGCTGGATAAACGTTTTGAAAAGGAATTTATTTGAGATTTGGGGTTTCCACATTTGAGACTTCCATCACCCGTCCTGCTGGAAATGCCCTGGCATTTTTTCCAGCAGAAAGCTGCAGAAGAGAGTTAAGTGTGAATCCGTAGCAGAGATGATGAACTGCACCAAAATACTAAACCTGGGAGTGAGCAGTTCAGTACAACTGGTTCCAGATAGTGTTGTGAACATCTGAGTGAAAAACAGTTTTGCTTTGCCTCATTAAAGCCTAACATGAGTGAAAATAGGCTTATGGCTTCAGCCTATAGCCCAGATCTACTGTATCAGACACTGGGTATATCAGCAGTCTGTAAATATTTAGGGTGGGGACACGAGGGACATGACACTATAATTAAAGAGATAATTACAAGAACAGTGGCATTGCTGGAGGAAAATGTATTTGTAAAGTCATTTTGTGCCACCTGTTGCATTTATGGAACAAAGTTCAATGAATATGAAAACTCTTACCTTCTCAGGGTAGTTTGTTTGGAGCAGAGGAAGGGAAAAGTGGACATTTTTCTTCTCTGGTGATGAATCAGAGAGGAATTTCCATAGCAGAAATGAAGAGGTATTATTTTTTCTCAGAATGTTGTTCGTGGCTGGATTTTGTGGCACAGGGTAAGTTGGCTTAACTTTGTAGTAACTCCTAGATCTTGTAAAGGTAAACAGATTTGTGCTGGCTGCTAAGTCAGGAGTGTGTAATGTATGTGCCTTGGGACTGTGTTCTGAGAAACGTTTTAAACTCCGTATGTGCCAAAACCCAATGCATTTCAAGAGTCTTAATGTAAATTTTGCTAGAGTATTGATTCTTGAAAATACACTCTGCTCACAGAATGCACGGCATTGAAGAGTCTGAATGGTGAACGGTGGTCTTTGGGTTTTATTTTAAATCCCCTTTTCCAAAGGAAGTAAAATATTAGTTATTTTAGGATCTCAATTTTCATCTAAATTTTGTCATAGAAATTTCTTTCCTCTCAGAGAGCAACCACCCCCAACTTGTTCCCACTTAATATCTGGGATGTCCTTAAATGAAATGATTTATTGGGCTCAGCAAAGTTACTCAGTGAAAAGTGAGCACATCAGCAAAACCAGTTACAGCTGACATCCTTCCAAAGACAGCAAAGTTCTCAAGCAGTATGTCCATCAAGAGGGAGCTGCTTCTTCCCTCAGCAATCAATTTTGGAGCATCATCACACAATTTATAGGGCAGTTGCTGCTGCTGGAAAGTGTTCAGTATGTGTTTTCTGATACAGAATTTGTTACTGTTCAGAGCTACCTATTCAGCAACACTGGAAATGGTTTTCTTCCTTCATGTAGGTGTCTGTATTGACTTGCTCTGTAAAATCAATGGACCCCAGTCTCCTTTCTTAACTGCTTTTCTCTGAAATTTGTAATTTAGTTTTGTTGTTTACTTGATTTGGTTTTTTATTTTTAAATCTTTATTCTTTGTGTTGAAAAGTAAAAGTGAAGGAAATGCATGATTTGAGGGTGTATTTTACAATCCCACTGAGGTGCATGCTGCCATAGAAAATAGTAATCTCAATGATGGATGACATTAGCAGCACATTTCTGAGTGGTCCCACTTGAGATCCCTGAAATTCCTTATTATTTCTCATTTCTTATGTTAAAAAAGTGATCTGAATTCCTTTTAAAACAACATAAAAATACAGATTCTAAATGTCAATGTTATAGAAGTTATTACGTTAATATTTTGGTGCCTTTTTTTTTTTTCTCTTTGAAAAAAACCCAGTTATTTTTCCAGCTGTGTGCATAATAGTGAAGGAATATGTAGGTGCTGTGATACTGATATACAGGCCACCAATTTCATTCCCCTGGATGATGATTCCTCCAAGAAAACAAGGACTTTTAAGAATCTTTCCAATTGCACCCAGAAGTGGGGGCGATGTGGGACCTTGCCTCCAGGCTCCTGTTCCAATAGATCCACTGACTCTCAACTCCTTGAGCCTGTTTCCTTGCCCCTTGGACCTCCCCAGCTTCTGCCTATGAATTTCTCTTTGTCTCTGCTAATAATTAAGCTGTCTATGAGTCTTCTTAGAAGGAACAGACCTTTTCTAAGGGTTGTTGTTATGCAACATTAAGGGTTACTCATGTGAATGAAGAAAAAAGTGTCAAAAATAGTTGTGTTACTTCAATACACATAAAATGAATCTCCAGAAAATAAAATCTGACTGTGTCTGCAACTCTTGAAATGGGGGAAAAATGTCTCCCTGACCATTAGTGCTATTTTAAAAGCCCACTTCATTAGAGGCACTGGCATATATGGCATTAATGCCATAGTATGCAGTGAGTTAGGAGGAATTTCTCCTTTTTCCTGCTTTCATGGCTGCTGAAGAATATAGGAAAAAATAATGCACTGGTGAAAAAAAAAAAAAAAATTCCCATTTCCCTGATGAATAAGCAGACATACTTTACTTCAATAATTTAGAGTAAAAACAACTTAATGTTCTTATAGCATGCTTTTGCTTTTCCATATGGAGAATTGTCAACAAGAAGGTATTTAATGTCTGGGCAGAACCAGTCTTGGAGCCAGGATGTAACTTTATTTACTCCCTTTATCTTCTTCATTGTTCTTCCAAGAAGTTTCCAATCTCATGTGCTGCTGCAATCTGTTTAGCTGTACTGAAGTCATGCTTAGTAAGGTGGTGAGCACTGCTTCCTTTAACTGTGTGTATGCTTCTTGTGTTTAACAAAAGCCCACATGATCTTCAAATTAACCTCAAAGGTTAAGCTAACCTGAGAAAATTGAACATACATGTCCTCATGCTACAGCATGCTAAGTTAAAAGAATCAAAGTTTATTGTAAGATTTCCAGCACTTCCTGATTGAAGCTACTTCTTGGCTTTATTTATTTATTTATTTAATCTTATTTCAGAGCCTTTACATCTCCTTCCAAAGCAGGAAGTGAAGATCAATGCAACTTTTATGTGTTTCATTTCTTGCTTAGTGATTTAGAAAACCAAAACCAAAACCCACACAAAAATTCTAGCCAGAGGTTAATACAACCTCGCACAGAACGCCTGTTCCTTGCACTTTGACTCAAGCATGAAACCTTCCTCAGTTGTGTTGGTTGGTGATTTTTCTGAAAATGGACAAGTAGTAGTTATTACATGTACATACTGTTCTTTAGCATGTCAAAGAATCATAGAATCACTTAGGTTGGTAAGGACCATTGAACCCAACCATTAACTCTACCAAGTCCACCACTAAGCCATATCCCCAAGCACCCCATCTATACAGCTTTTAAACACATCCGGTGGTGGTGACTCAACCACCTCCCTGGGCAGCCTGTTCCAGTGCCTGACAGCCCTGCCAGTGAAATTTTTTTTTCTAATGTCCAGTCTAAGCCTCTCCTGGTGCAGCTTGAGGCCATTCCCTTGTGTTCTATCACTGGTTACTTGTGAGAAGAGACCAGCGTCAGTCTTTGCTGTCATTGAGGGTGACTTTGTCAACTTGCACACAATTCAATGTGAAGGATGAGGCTGTTGAACTGGTTCATTATTCCCTTTTGAAGTGAGGCCAGAGAAGTAAGTGGAGGACCCTACAGGAATCTTCTGTAGGGGCTTCTTCTTACTATCCCTAGGTGGAAAAGTGAGATTTTTCCACCTTCACTGCCATTTGCATGCAGCGAGTCTCAGCCTCATCAGATCATTTTAATCTCATTTACACTTACTTCTCATTGCAAAATTTCAGGGCATTTTTGGAACTTTTGTAAACAGGGACCACAATAGAGTGAGTCCAGGGACCAAGTGAGAAGAGGACCTTGAAGGGCTCAGTGGGAGTAGCTTGCAGTTGTCTTGTAAGTAGTTTTGTCCACTTAACAAACTCATAGCAGTTGGTTGGACAGTTGGTAGAGAATGATCCTATAAATGCAGGTGTGAGTGGTTAGTCAAGAGTATACTTTTAAAAGTTGTGACTAGTACAGTTCTGGTGACAATTTGTCTTAGGGTTGTCCTAGATTACAATGACTCTTGAGATTTGTGAATTGCCTATGGTGATTTCAATCTGAATGGGGCTGTATTCTGAAAGTCATTTGGAGTTTCAGATGGACATTCTTAACGTAGTTACTTAGTTGCATTAGTCATGAGTAATTCTCTGAAGGATTCCATCTTCTGATTCACTTCTCCCAGAAATCACTTTAGAAGTCTCCACATTATGTGACATATCGTTTATATGAATAAATGTCAGAAGGGTAGTTGAAGAACTTGTTTATATGTGTCCTTTGGCTTTGGGGGAAGGAGCTACTTGCTTTTCAGGCTTTTATTTGACGTAAAGATGCAATCTGTATTTCCCTTCTTTTCTTGTTCTAGGTAGAAGTCATAAGATTTCATGAAATGCAAGCAACTTGTTTCAGGCAGTGAGTCTGTGGAGCACAATTACTCTTTTATTCCTAAGCCTTCATGATTAAAAAATAAGTATTTTCTCTATTTTAGCCAAGCACTTACATAATTCTTACCATCTTTGATAGATTCCTAAGGTGTATATGAGAAAATGGACAGGGATCAGTAGGTCAGTTGTTTTTAAAGAGAGCTAGCATGTGAAATGAAGAATTCAGGATACTGCCTCTATCCTTTTACGTTAGAGAAACTTTACCTTTCCAATACTGCGGGTCATAGCTGGGTTTTTTGAAACAGAAACTCAAAACATGTAGCCCAAAACCACACAGCTCACTTTCAAACTCTCTAGCTTCTACCACCTAAAACCCTAGGATGACAGTTTTGTGTTCAGACATTTTAACTGAACTGTGCCATTGGAGCACAGATGTTTTGCCATCTGTCTCTGCATCATCTACCACCATGGCTATCAAAGATTGTTTAAGGGCTACAGGTGCAAGTACAGGTGGTGTCTACTACCTTCTTCAGTGTAAACTTTTCCCCTTCTGGTTGATAACATTTGACCTTGGTTCTTTCTCTCTTGTTTTGTTTTTTTTTCTGACTTCCAGCTATTGAAAAGGATGTTCTTTTTCAGCAAGGTAGGTTGTAATAATAATTTTTACAGATGTTGTCATGTGACTTTATAGAGTTATTTTAGGGATAGATTCCTTGAAGAAAAAAAAATCAAGCTACAAAGGTTTTTTTTGTTTGTTTTCCTGTGTATTTAGAAGTTACTTCCAGTTTGAGAAACAAAATTGTCTGATGTCAGTACAAGCAAAATATTTATGCTGTGCTTTGCTTACAGAAATATGTGATTTTTTACTCGAATCAGGGAAGAGGTGACAGCCTTCAGATGCAGGTGCTGAATAATGGTAAAGAGTGCTAACTTAGTGTTTCTTGAAAAGATATCTCCTTTGACCAAAGTATATACATTGCTTGTGATGAAATCTTGTAATGCTTCACAGATGAAACAGTTTGTAGACACAACAGAATGGCCCACGGCAAAAACGGCATCAGAGAACTGAAAGAGAGATTTAGTCATCATTTAACTCAAGCAGCAAGACAAAATGTGTATTTATGATAGCCTCAGGAGAGATTGCTATTTTTTTCTGAGTGTGTTGTCAAAAAAAGGGACTTATATTTTTGCAGTTTGAGCGACGAGCCACTTTGGCTCAGGTGACTGGATGTACAGTGCTACTTAAGTGTCATATGAGCCACCAAGACTGAAAGACACAGAACGATGTAAAAGGAAGTTGGGTACATCAGTCAAAAAGTGGGACCCTGAGAGACTTTGCTTGGTCCTTTGAGTCCCTAGATAGCACTTCTGAGTGAGTACCAATTGTGAGTACAATTTTTGCAGTGCCCAAAAATATCCCTCTGGAATGGCAGATTTGCCACCCTAAACTGCAGTGGTGAGGAGGAGATCCTCTGTTTGTGCCCTGCAAGGCATCCTTATCTGGTTAGCGTGCTCCAAGCACCAGTAACGTGTACCCACGGTTCAGCATGAAACCAACCTCTGCTGCCATTTTCACTGACAGTTTTAGAGGAGATTTGATGGTACTGACCTCTAATACTAGAGCTTAAAAACATAAGAACTGTCCTAGTGGTCCCAAACAAAGCCTGTTTTCTTGCCAAAGGAAGAACTTGGGGTTTAGGCCCAGCTCTCGGAATTTCTTCTTCTATTAAATTGTTTAAATACAGATCAGATTGTATTCAGAGAACTTTAGTTGTGTTGGAAAAGTTTCCAATGAAGAACCTTCAGGTTTTGAAGTGTTAGGAGCTGGTTGTCAGGATCATGCCCTTGGACTCAGGTAACAGCTTTCTCCTTGAAGGCACCTAAGCCACTGTTTGGCAGCGAAACCAGTCTGAGGCCTAAACAACTGGAATTTGTCTGGGGGTTTGAGGATAAAGCTCTTACAGTCACGAGAAGTACAGATCCTCCATCTGCAGTGTTTTCCACTCTGGCATCCTTCCAGTATAGAACAGAGAAAAGGTATTCCCAGGTCCATCTTATCAGATGGGTTTTCAGCCATTCGCGCAATTTCAGGTCACCTCAGCTTAGCCCCCTTCAGTGTTACAAAGTAACCCAGCATATTTGTCGGGAACAAGGAGTCATGAACAGAGTAATAACAACTGTTTTCCACATTAGGTTGCTTCCTTCTTTCAGTTACAAAACCCTATTATTATTATTGTTTACATTTAAACAATGAGAATGCTCTGTCCCCTCTCTCCCGGTTCCAGCACCGGCCAACCTCGAACCCTTGCAGTCCACTGGGTTTTTATGGATGCTCTGCAGCACAGTCGGGCACTGCTGCCCCAAAGTCTCTTCTCTAAAACAATGGGCTTGTTCACTCTTGAATAGTTTAAATTTTTTAAAAACAATTTCCTCTACACGACTACGTTTATTTTAGAAAGGAAAAAACAGAGGTTGCTGGGGGTACCTGCAAACAGCATCAATGCTTGAGAAACAGAAGGCATCTTTCAGAGCACAAAACAAGTTAAGCAAGCGAGGACAGGCGATAGGGTATAAAACAATGAGATAAGAACAGAGAAAATGTGACAGAGTAGGCTTTGCATTACAATTTGCCAGACTAAGGAGCACGCTAGAAGTACACGGTTAGCTTGTGATCTCTGCGGTTGCATGGGAGGCAGTAACTTCAGTGGAATTGCTGCTACAGATGGGAGTGGGCTCACATTAGCTCTGACTCCATTTCACAGTGTTTAGGCTTCAGGAGAAACCTCAGTCACTGTTTTATAGCACCACACTTGATCTGAAGACCTGCTTGTACAAGGAGTATTTGCACAAGCTCTTTGTCAGCAGACTGCTGGTGGCTGCACCTGTGAATCTTTAAATGCCTTCGAATCCACCCCAGCTGGGCTGGCTGAAGTTGAACACCAGTCAGCTGCCAGGAGGTGCTGGGTGGGTGTATGCTGCTTTTTTTGGGTGAGCTGATGATAGAGCTGCAGGTCTTCTCCTTCCACTCAGGTACAGTAAGAGCTTCTTTGTTCTTGCCTGAAGAAAACTCGTAACAAGCTCAATGAAGTTATGGATTTTTGTCATTGGTTTTGTGGAGGATGTTATGCTTACGTGCTCTTATTTATCTGTAGCCGAGCTGTTTCCTTCACTAGCTAATGAACTAAGGAAATTAAAAGGAAAATATGGATTGTTTTTTTTTTCTGCTCTAAGGCACTATATGCAACCAACAGTAGGGAAGGCATCTTATATGTAAGCTGCATCAAATTTCTTCCCAGTGTGTGAACAGAAATTCTAGTGGAGAAAAAAAAGCTCCAAGGGCTTCTGGAAAACATTTCCAGAAACCCAGGATGGAAAATTTGAATATTTGGGGGCCTTTTACACCTTAGCTCCCCAAGTGCTCTAAAGATGTCCCTATGAGATATTCTTTAAATATTTTTAATTTTTTTTTTTTAATTCCCTGTTCTTGTCCCAAGGTTTTCCTACAAAATGTAGTGCAGCAAATAAAATCCTTGTTGAGGAGTGAGGATACTTACGATACTTTTAATGTTACTTTGTTGTTCTCTTTGTCCGAGCAGTACCTTCTGTTCTTTGTTGATCCTTTGAACTGACTGGCTATCAGTATTTGTTATCCTTGGTATTGTATGTTTGGTGTCCTGAAAAGGTGTGTACGTGTGTTCAGTGTTCGCTAAACTGCTCTAGGATGTAGACTAGCAGCAGTCACAGGATGCTCTGTGGTTGAGTAAGAGGAGAGGGAAGCTTTTAGCAAAGAACATAAAATCTGTCCTGTTACAAAGACACTGTTAAATACTTCAGAGATTGGCTGCAGGATGAGACCTTAGCTGAAGAGGTCTTAGCTGATGCCACCATAGTGCAGCATGATCTACAAAGAGCGTGCTCATCTTTGATCCACTTGCCTCTTGGTTTTTTGCTTAATGCAAATATGAGGGTAAGTTAAAATTACATCGAACTAAGTGGGTGCGTGATTGGTAAAGCAGGAGCTGGTGGAAGCTAAATGTGTTTTTTGCAGAGGCAACAAGAGGAAGAGCAGAAAGAATGGCTGGGGGGTGGGTTGTCTCTCACTCCTGTGAAATTCATGATTCAGCTGCTGCATGTGTCAGAACAAGTGGAATTTGCTCTTTGGCCTTTGCTTCATCCTCCTTTACATCTTTGCTCTTCTTACGGAAAGAAGAAACACAAAACTGTTTCAAAAGCTTTTTGGGGTTAAGGCATTAACCGAGGACTGCAAAAGAGGGAGACTCAGCAAGTTTTGTTTGCTGTTAATTGCAAAATCCTAATCAATGGACATTAGGAGGTGGATGTGATGGGTTGCCAGGTTTTTATAGTTGCTTTACACCCCCCCCCCCCCCCCCCCCCCCCGCCCGAGTAGTTCTCTTATTCCCTTTTCACTCTCAGTATCTCTCATTTTCTTACATCTTA